>CAUJRU010001552.1:0-138013 GCA_963277665.1 Viscum album | reverse complement strand
AAATAAAAATATAAATTTTTGTGAATTATTTTAATGAAATATATATATTACAAATTAAGTAAAATGTTTAAAATTTATCTTATGTGTTTTATAGACAATATATAAGAAGATTGTAATATCATGAAAATAAAGATATTCATGATATAAAATGTTATTGTGCAGTGTATACAACATTTAGTATAATATAGGTGCATCACATTACATGTGTCTCAATGAAGGAAAATTAAGACAAAATAACAACATCGATTTTATAACTACTGAACTACAAACCCCATGAAAGAATTAACATAAAATGGATATGTAAATAACTATAAATATAAGGTTAATAATCATATAATATTTTCATTTGATGTATATAAACCAAAAAAATGAATAAATTGGTGAATAAGTCATATGTCTCATAGAAATAAATGTGGGATGAGGGAATCCTTACCATAAGTCTTTACATTCATTGTACATGTTCAAATATACATTATAATAAATATAAGATTATCATAAATCCAAAAGATCATATTATTATATCTAATAACATATATGATTTGATTATGACTTTATATTACCTATTTATAAACAATTCCGTGTTACGATTCATTTTGGGTAATATTTTCCTGTTTCATTTGTGTTGTGATATGTTATTATTGATCCTATTAGATGGATAATGATTTAATTATTTAAATAATCTATCAAATGATATATATATCATATATATATTATATAAACAACTATAATAATATATAAAATATATAAATATCAAATGTAATACACCATTCATGGAGATGGTATGATGTTCGTATGCATGAATGTCGTTTCAGTTTTCTTGTTATGTTAAATGAATGAGAGTAAATGAAATATATGTGTGTATATATATATTCATTATATTAACATTATTATTCAATTTATATAATATAATTTTATTAAACCCATCCTTAAAATATTCCACATAAAGTGTGAACGAATAACATTGCTCTGAGGAGGAAGTAGCCAACACGTCCACAAACAATGTTATAATATTTAAGGAAATGGAAATCTTAAAGATATGTTTTATAAAATTACTCATAAAGTATAAAACATAATTAATTACATATATATCATATAAAAAATTATTTCAATCATAATTTCTTTACCATGAGAGGTGGAAAATGAAAGAAGAACGACATCATTTTGCGAGGTGGTAGTCTGTCATACCCTCGAATGGTTTGTTCACTACCCATTTGATGGGATTGTGTGTAGGTGTAGGTATAAACCTTATGATAATAAAATATATTTATATATACTATAATGTGGTTATTATTTATTGATTTTATAATAATAATTGATGGTTTGGAGAATAAAAATAAAACAAAAGAGTTCCTCAAAAGATGTTACCTATTATTTGGGTAAATCCTTTTAGTTTGCACCAAATGGATTCCTTGGTTCACTTTTTTCACCAATATGAGGTATCTATATTTATTGGAGAGAATTTGGGATATTATTTTAGTATTGGTTCCATGAGAAAAAGTGTCTTGATTGGTTTTTGGAAGTGAGGAGTGAGTTCCATTTTATAGTGGAGGAGGAGTGACATTCTTGTAAGTATAAAAATGCATACAATAATGATGGGTATCGCTTACATAAGTTGGCACAAATAATTGTAAAGATGAAATAAAATGTTGGATGATTTCTGAATATTTATATAAATAATCTTTAGGACTTGTTTATGTGGTATTTTACCATAATGTTAATGTATAAACACTAAGTTAAATCATTTTACCTTATTCAATGTAATTAATTTTGTTTAGATTCACTAGTATTATTTATCAAAAAATAATTTTACCATAATTGATATTATAAATTCTTATTATTAAAAATATCGGATCATTTTTTCCAAATTATACCCACATAGGTGGCGGAAATTAATTTAAAGGTAATTCCACACAAGTGTTGTGAGATCATACTTTTAAAACAAAAAGGACCCAAAGATTGAAATATTTTTGTATCGAACTACATTGTGAAATTAGTTTATGTGAAATAAATAGGATTAATTGTTTTATATTTTATATTCTTTTAAATTAAAACAAAATAAATATATAATTTATCTATATAAATATATTATATGAAAAAATAGTTTTGAATTAAAATTTAGTATTTTAACTATTCATAAAAGAAATGAATCCTCTCAAAAAAATAAAAAACATTCGACCAAAGTAAATTTTTATTTTACAATTTATAAAATGAATTCTATTTTTTAAAACAAAAATTAAGAATGTGCCATTTTTTTAAAATGGGTCCTCCATTAAAAGGTGATTAAATTACATTTTTGAAAAATACGTATTTTATTCTGAAAATTGGATTTATTATAATTTTATTCCCATCAAATTAATTGGTTGAGTGGCAAAAAATGGTTGAATATACAATATATAATTTTTTTAAAAACATTCAACAAAAACGGTTGGTTTAATTTATTGAGATAAAATGGTGTTTGTACATTGAAAAATAGTTTTTTTTTGATATTGAATTCCATCATTCTCAAATTGTTCTCACAATAATTCAAAACTAACTGATAAAAAAAGGATTCATTTTATATACATATTTATAACATATTATTTCAATTTTGATAATTTTATTTTATCATCCATTGAAATGTTTAGGTGGTAACAATAATATTATTTTTATAATACTATAAATACTATTTTTTAGATTGAAAAAACTCACTCTTATATATAACACAAGCTATTGAAGGGACTCAATAATATTTGTAACAAATGAGAAATGATTTTTTATATATATCTTAATATAATATACGTGTTTCATATTTTTTAGTGCTAGTATAATGTGTTTTTGCGTATAAGACAAAATAAAAATGGAGATTTCATATAAGAATAACTATATTTAGTGTTTCATGAAATGAAAAATATCAAAAATAATAAATTATGTCTGACAAAATAGTTCAAAAAATATTAGTATGTTATATATGAACTATCAGAATTTATAGACACCCATTGAGCCCATATTCCCCTTCATTTTGATTCCCCAGACAATTATGTCCTCTTAATGGACCGTGATATGTTGTGTTGGCAGATACATTTCAATTATGCCTCCCGTAGGCTAACTGGAACAAGTCTCATCAATCCAAAACATAACAAAGTAGGACAACAGATCATCTTCATCACTTTTACAATAGTCATCCTTCCACACACTTTCTTTTTATATAATGTTTTCACAAATAACTATGTAGAGTATCATTCCCTCATTATTTTTCTCAAGGTGGACCTCAAGATTTATGTCGCCCTATTTTAGGTAATGGGAGATTATGAATTAGTCATGAAAAGGATAAATGGTGACTACATTGTCAGATGGAAAGATCTTGATCCCTTGCGAGAGAACAAAATCATGTTAATTTTTCAGTTTCAATATCATTGAGAAGTGACTCATGTACCTCGGTTATAAAATGGTTGCAGAGACACCTTGTCCAGTATAGCCATGTCTCAATGAAAACATGACCAGGAAGACCCAATCATTCATGTGGTGCATTGAATGGTTAAAAAATTATTTATTTTAGATGATGATGATAGGTGACATGTAAGCCAACTAGTTGATGGTTCTTATATGTTAGGACCCTCATGTACCCTTACGAGGGAGGAAACACCTGATTGGAAAACTCTCATCATTGAGTACCTGAAACGTGGCACTCTCACACAACACTAGGATGAGCATGATTGAATTTATTGGCATATGGATTAATTTACCCTTCAGAGAGTGACTAACAATGAATCAACACTCTACTGACATGTGTTTTATAGGGTTATCCTCCACTACATCCAAGGCTATGAGATTCCATATGTTATTTAGGAATTACACAGAAGTTACCATTGTGAACATCATGTGTGATTGAAGTTATCCAACTAGTTCTAAAGGCTGCATACTTCTAGCCCACCATGGTCTATGATTTCATCTAGTAGGCCAAGAGGTTTCTTGTGTGTCAGAACTATACCAACATTTTACATCAACTGATAGAGTTCCTCCACACCACCAAGTATTTCTGGACTTTTATCATAATGCTGAATTGATGTTGTAGGGTCGTACCCACCAGTGATGAATCTAAAGTGAATTTTTATTCTAACTACAACATACTTCTTCTTCATATGGGAAGTAGAAATTCCACCCACATAAGAGAAGGAATTATCCATTTTTTAGTTCATGATCTCCCATATCGTTAATGGATTGATATTTCATCATGCTATTATCACCGACAATAAGAAAAAATTTTGGGATGTCAAGTTGAAGAGATTTTTTTCCAAATAGAACATTTAATATAACCATACATCCCATTATCATGCGCAGGAAAATGGATAAATTGAGGCATTCAACAAGACCCTTTCAAAAATAATGTAGAAAATGGTTTTTTTATAACAAGATGAGTGTATAGACCATGATTTTCCATTTAATATTATTAATTTTATGGAATTATGATGAGTCTGTATGAATTGACGGTGTGTGATTCTGAGGCCCGGTGTGCCCGAAATGAAGTTCTTAACTTTTTTTAAGGTACATTTACAAAATGCATAGGTGGTGTTTTATATATTTTGAAATGGTTCTTGGATTAAATATCCGAGGGTACCATTGAATCCACATCACCGGGATTCTCTTAAGGAAAGCTTCACTTCGACCACAGTATGTCTGGATAAAAAGATAGATTTTTACTTTTTGAAAGATTAATAAAATAGCATTGTTATATTATTTCATTTTTATTTTCCTTCAATGGAAAAGCGACAGTGGAGGGACCAATGATGTTTGAAGACAATAAATTGCTGGACACCTCAAATATTTTGTATCAACACCATTGGAATTTGGAATGTTACTATTAAATGAACATCCATTAATTCCATGGGTGTTACTCACCCTCCGCCAACTTATTTTTTATGAGGCATGGGGAGAGGTATTGGAACGAAATTACCAAGATGAAAAGTTCTCAGAAAGTGTCATGACGCCAATCACTTGGACGGTAGAGCTATTTCATATGGGTAATGTCTAACGACGCTGAATCATGAACAAAAGGATGATGTTTGAGCGGTAACGTTGGCGACTTGTTGTAGGGATGACGAACACCGACTCATCCTCAACCACGTTAATTCTCCAATGATCATGAGGAAGGAATTTGTTTAAAATTACTCATTGATATTTTCCTTGAATCAATTTGTTATCATATTAACGTGGAGGGTGCATGCCAAATGAAAAAGTCATGGACCCCCCCGCTGCTCTGTTTAAGTTTTGTTTTTAGGGGACGTTTTACCCAAGTTGACGGTAACGAGAAGACGATGACAACCTAGAAAAAAATATTTATCCGCCGGTGTTCCAAGTTGGTGGTGGAGGTAAGAGGCTTATGTATCCCCTTGACAACCCACCACAGTTGGTGGAGGGTGGCACACAATGACACGATGCAGAGTCCTGAGGCGGCCTGCCTGAGCCGGTCGTGCGGTAGAAGGGGCGGGGACTCCATGCACCGTCGGCTGCCATTGGGCCGTAGTAGGTGGAGAGCGGCACAAACCCTCACCATGCCAGGTTTGAAAGACTGTCAGTTGGCCAAAATGGCCGACTGTTACATTGTGTGGCCGCACCCCATTGGATAGCCAAAACGGCCCTGCACCCGCGGGGCCAGCTGGGAAGACCGGACCCCCTATCGATGGACAGAGTCAGACGTAGGGAGGTCAAGTGGGGTAGTTCCGCCTAGCAGAATGGACCCACCCAGTTGACCAAGCCCACCCAGAAAGCTATGCCAGATCCACATCCCCACGGGCCAGACAGCATGTGGGCCAGGTCGAACTCGAGGCCTATTGGGCCAACATGGGTGGGCCGAGCCTCACCCAACGGGCCAGGCCAACCGCGGATCGTGCCTGCGAACACAACCATGATAAACTTCACTGGCCAATACAAGTAAACTGGGCTGACACTTAGTGGGTCAATCCTATTAGGGTTCAGGTAGACTCAAGGACTCGTTGTGTCTGGCCGACCTAACTGAGTCAGACCGGG
This sequence comes from Viscum album, assembly GCA_963277665.1. NCBI lineage: Eukaryota > Viridiplantae > Streptophyta > Magnoliopsida > Santalales > Viscaceae > Viscum > Viscum album. Next base: position 132,010 of record CAUJRU010001552.1, on the reverse strand, counting down.
CACAGACCCAACCGGTCCCCGAATAATGAAATAGTTGTACCTGAAGAACTGAGTGTCCACTCAACACACCTTTAGTGGCATTGGGATCCCTTTCTAGGAGTGGTCCCTTTGGCATATTCCGGCGGGCAGGACCGAGCTAGGCCAGACCAATGTTTGATCACCCCAGTTTCATAGAAAGGGGTGTAACAAATAGAACATGTGTCCGTTTGATGAACCGTATATAGTTTCAGAACCCTTAGGATAAGGAAATCCTTTTGGTATAATCCACTTGAGTTTTGGAGAAAGTTGAAGTGTGTCTAGGATGGATCGAACAAGAATCCAACTAGGCTGTTGGAACTTAAAGGATTATAAGTCACATACCTGATGTCTGATTGATGCGCATTCTATTGCGTTGGATCCCTTACAACATGACAACCCTTTGAGATACATAATTTTGGAACATAGTGTGGGTTAGGGTTCAACTGATGGATTGATTATCAGTTCTTCCAAATGTGCTATGAGCGGTAATCTAGTGGCTGGAAGTGAGGCAGAGGATGGAGACAGATCATACAAAGGTTAGTACCGATCAATCTTATGTGGGTCAGCACCGATCCTATATGGGTCAGATCCTGTGTTGGACAGTGCTCAACGATCTTGTGTGGGTCAATGCATACCAATACCGTGTGGGTCAGATCCTGTGTGGGTCAGATACTATTTGAGTCAACGCTCAACAATCTTGTGTGGGTCAGCACATACCGATCCTGTGTGGGTTAGATCATGAGTGGGTCAGCGGGGGTTAATACCTATCGATCATGTGTGGGTAAGACTCCATATAGTCAACAACAATTCCTCTTGATATAATAAGAATAATTATCTTCTCAACTTATCATTTTTACTTCTATGCGTTAAATACATACATGGTCTGAACTGAGTCTTTTACCATCGTGGTGTTACCCATGTGGTACTCTCACCTTCATGGTGTTACCTACATGGTGTTAGCTTTGTGTTTTTATTCCTTCATGGATTTTTTGGAAAAATGGGCAAAAATATGGATTCTTAAGTTTCTTCATGATTGATAAGAGTACATTTTGATAACTTATTTATTTTATGGGAACATACCTGAGTTGAGTTGATAATTGCTTTGTGCTTCGTGACAAAGGTCTTGCATTATGTTTGTTCCATTGTGGAACTCTGCGATACCATCATGGGTCATGTGGTCCCTACTTAGTATTGTTATACTCACCACTTTACTGGCTTCACCCGCACCATACTGCATCTTGTGCAGAAGACATACTACGTTGATCTAGGCTTAGGGAACAAGGACTAGATGATTCTCAGAGGTGGACCATTTGATGTGACGTGACACAAGACTAATGATCATGAATTTTACCTACCCATCAGGTAGGATCCTCGGTGTACATTCCAGGAGTTGTTTTTCCTTCTCTAGTTGTACATGTACATTCTAGTTGGGCTTGTATTTCATCCCCTTTTTCTTTCACCACACATTTTACTACATCAGTTTACATCAGGGTTGCTTCTTTTTGTGTTCTTGGTTTGTGTGCTTGCATAGATTTAATGGAAATTCCTTCCCATTAAGGGATACACCTTTTTGGTGTTATTCTCTAGTCTCTGGCCTATTGAAGGTGGGCTTGGGGTAGTCACGTCATGGGACCCAGGGGACGGGTCCTGACAATGTGATATCCAAGGAGTCTGTTCTACCAAAGAACTGGGAATAAGGTATTACCTATGTGGAAATAGTGTTATGTATTATGATTGTAGTTTTCAGTTTGAGGAATCCAGTGTTAGTGCATCAACTGACGTATCCATACACGCAGACCATGAATTCTGATTTCTAACTCTGCACACGAAAACACTAATTGATAGTGTTTTGAAAAGTTTTTCTAGTTATTTCCGTAATTCAGATGATGTGGTATAACATATTGACCTTGGCACACCGTTTTTTATTTCAGGATGCAACCACGTAGACATCTATCCAGGATTCCAAAGAGAGTACGCGATGACAACCCACCGAGAATCGAGGCTTCGGTGCAAGGCCCTCTTACGGTGATATAACCATCATGGTGGTGCACTAGTAGCGCCACCACTCATTGGGAACCATATGTCACCAGCCCCACCAGTAGAGGGTTCACACTGACTAAGATCATTGCACAAGTTTCAATGGGCGAGAGCTCCATGGTTTTGAGGTGTGATACATCCACCGGTATATGATGACTGGCTAGAGGGTTTGGCTTGAGGGTTTCAATTAGTTGGGAACCAGCTGATCAGATGGTGATCTTAACTAATAGTCTATTATATGGAGTAGCTGGGAGATGGGGGAGTCTAAAAATATAGTTACATGATGAGGAAATCGTCACTTGGACGAACATCAAGGCCCTTTTTCGTGCAGAGTTCATCCTAGTGACTCTACGTTCAGTTCATATACAAGAGTTCTAGTACTTACAACAGGGAAACACGACCGTGGCACAATAATCAACAAGGTTCCCTAATCTCTCTCGCTACTCCACTGACATGGTAGACATCCCTTTCTATAGGCCCTGGATCACTGTACAGGGTCTTCGATGTGATATCAAAAAATCAATGATAACACTAAGCATTCTGACGCTGGCTGGGGTGTTAGAGTGAGCACTTTTTGTGGAGAGCTTCCTTGCAGAGCGGGAACCGACCGCAAGAGCCACCACCAGACATTAGATACCAGATTTATCCACAACAAGAAGTAGATGGATGAGTCTGGGGCCCATGTTGGGAAGACAGTCTAGTGGATGACCTTAGGATACATTGACGATGGTGAGGGGATCACAGGATAGAGGAGGACAGTTTATGATGATGCAGTCCTACTCATGCGGCGGGCAGGGTCACATGGCTTGAGACTCACTAACCCAATGTACGGATGATCAATTAACAGTTGAGGGACCTCCGAGGAAATGGTAGGGGTTTGAGCGAGGAGGTCCACAGGGAGGCCGACATGGAAGCAGAGGTCTTCGTGCAGCAGGAAGTGGGTGACGATTTGAGTTTCTGCCGCCACCACCTCTAGGTGGTCCTCCCGAACCACATGGAGAAGGAGGACAAGGAGGTGCTCAGCTCCAAGAAGCTGAGCCTATGACCACAATGATCTAGAGATGAATAGAGGTATGATCTATGTCTTTTACATCTGAGATTCAATATTTATAGACATAGGTTCTAGACACTCATTTATTTCCATGAACCTCATTTAGAGCTTTGAGATTCTGACAGATCCATTGGAATGATCCTTACGACTAGAGACTCTTATGGTAGGGGATTCAATGATTAAACACTGCTGTTAGCAGTATGATATTACTCTAGGTGATGAGAGCATCAGCTTCGATATTCTAGTAGAGACATTGAGGCCTTACGACATCATGTTGGATTTGGACTGTTTATCCATAGTCTATGCTCATATTGACTGTATTAAGAGAAATTTGTGGTGTGTCCATGAAGATGGGACTACGTATTCCTTTACCAGTGACAAGGGAAACTCTAAAACATAGGATGAACTTTCTCAGAGGAGGGTGAAACCGATCACACATCAGTGGGCTAGCCATACCCTTAGGGTAGTTGATGTTGAGAGTCTGCGCTATGATATAGGTGTGGACCTTTATGCTGATGTCTTTACAGAAGATGTTCTGAGACTACCTCCACATGAAGAGGTAGAATTTCAATCAACCTATACCTCAGGAAGGAATAGATATCTAGACCAGTAAATCATATGGATCTCATGGAGGATTGTGGGTTACATGTATAGTTGGAAGACTTGTATATGAGGGGGTTCATAATGCCCAGTGTTTCTTCATGGACAACCTTGATTTTGTTCACCAAGAAGGCAGATGGGAGTTTGAGACTCTCTGTGGACAATTGGCAGCTCAACCTGGTGACCATGAAGAACAAGTAACCACTTCCAAGGATTGATGATCTTTTTGATTGGTTTATGGGATCTCAATGTTTTTTGAAGATAGATCTATGACTAGGCTATCATCATCTCAGGGTATGAGATGGGGATGAGCAGAAGATGACCTTTAGATGTCAGTATGGCCACCATTAGGTATAGTTTATTCCTTTCTGTGTGACCAACACCCCTGAAGTGTTAATGGGGATCATTAAAATGATCTTCCACCCATACATCGATCTCTTTTTGGTCGTCTTCATCGACAACATCTTGGTGTACTCAGCGATAGAGGAAGAGCATGCCTATCATATGCGGATAGTTCTAGACACACTCCAAGAGCACAAGAATTTTGGTATGATCTCGAAGTTCCAGTTCTATATATGAGAGGTTCACTTTATGGGACACACTATCATGGAGGCTAGAGTTGAAGTAGGTCTGATGAAGATAGATGTTGTGATATCTTGGGAGCCGCCTAGGAGTGTTACTGAGGTGTTGAGTTTCCTGGGGTTGGTTGGGTACTACCTGAGATTCATACCAGAATTTTATAGAGTTGTAGAACCCTTGTAAGTGTTGAAGAATAAGGTACATCCCTTCATGTGGATGGAGTGATGATAGCCTTGTTTCCAGGATCTGAGGCAGAGACTGACGATTTCCCCCATCTTGAGGCTACCAGAAGAGGGTGTTGGGTATGTAGTCTACTACAACACATCGGGGGCCAGACACGGATGTGTACTAATGTAAGAGTGAGTAGTGATCACGTATGGATCTCGGAATATGATATGGAAAGAGAAGAAATATGCTACTCTTGACCAGAAGATATCAGCAATGGTCTTTTACATGAAGATGTGGCGACATTACATGATGGGAGAATGTTTTACAGTCTACTCTGATCACAACCATATCAGGTATATCTTTTCATAAAAGGGCCTAAACCTGAGACAACGACGATGGCTAGAGTTACTCTAGGACATTGAATTTGATATAGTTTTAATCATGGGAAGGGGATCGTAGAGGCAGACACACTCAGCATGAGGTCTTGTATACAGTTACTGAGTGAGGTGACAAAGCAGTTAGCCATGTAGCAGGCATTGTTTTTGGATAGAGATGGAGTAGCTTACCTCCAGTATATGGTTGTCAGCCCCCCAGTTATTTAGTAGTTTCAAGAGGCATATCTTGGAGATATTGAAATTGAGGTACGATGTGCTCAAATATCTATAGGACAGGCACCTGATGGATTTTATGAAGGTTGGGAGCACGTCATGCGCTTTAGAGGACGCACCATGGTACCAGTGGCCCTACAGAAAGAGGTCTTGAGGGAGTTCCATACATCGCATTTGGTGGTACGTCCTAGTGTGGAGAAGTTGTTCCAAGACCCCCGACATAAGTAATAGTGTCCAATGATGGGGAAGGTAGTGGAATTGTTTGTTTCAGGATTCCTCACTTTTTAGAATGTGAAGGGAAATCATCAGGTTCCAGCAAGATTAACACAACCACTAGAGGTGTTGTAGTTGATGTGGGATGGTATCTCCATAGTCATTGTTATAGGGATTCCACATACGTGTCGGGGACATGATTCAATCTAGGTTATCATAGACCGACTCACTATGTTGGCCTAGTTCTTACCCATCTGGTAGTAGGGAAAAATAGAGGGCTTGGGATGCCTCTATGTAGAAGATATTGTACAACTTCATGAGGTTACATCGATGATCATATCTGACTATGACACGCGTTTTTTATCCCAGTTTTGTATGGGATTACAAGAGGTGTTCGGTACTCAGCTACATTTGAGAACCACCTTTCATCCACAGATGGATGTTCAGATGGAGCGGACCATTCAGACACTAGAGGACATGATTTGTGCTTGCGTCCTATATTTTGGGGCTAGTTTGGAGGATCTCATGCCCTTGGTGGAGTTCTCATACAACAACAGATATCACTCCACCATCAGTATGGCACATTTCGAGGCTTTATACCATCAACCTTGCAGAACTCTTCTATATTGGACAGACCCATTGGAGTTTGAACTTATGGGTCCAAAGATTGTATGAGCTACCACTAAGAAGATGCAGATCATATAGGAGTGGATGATGACTCAACAGAGCAGATAGAAGTCTTATACTGACAGGAAACGGAGCCCCTTGGAGTTCGACATGGGAGACAACATCTTCCTATGGGTCTCACCATGAAAAGGTTTGAAGAGATTTTTTTGAGGTGGAAAACACTCACCGAGGTTTATCAGACCTTTTATGATACTTCAGAGGATTAGTGAGGTGGTAAACCTCTTGGCACTGCCACCATAGTTGAGAGGGTACACAAAGTTTTCCATATATCCCAGCTGATGTGATATGTGTAAGACCCATCTCACGTCATCGAAAATGGAGAGATGGACTTTGATTATGGGGTAATGTTTATAGAGGTTCAAGTTTAGATTGAGGATAGACATGAGTAGATCCTTCATGGAAGATTGATACCTCTGGTGCACATTCCCTGGAACCATGGGAACCTCTAAGAGATAACATGATAGTTGGAAGCTCAAATCCAGGCTATGTACACCCATTTTAATCCTTAGTGTATGTTGTGGATTTCGAGGATGAAAATAACTATGTTGGGGAGAAATTAAAGACCCATTTTTTCCTTGTATTGTTTTTAATTTTATGTAATTATTATGTTTCTGAAAAAATTGATTGTGCATGATTCCGAGGCCTTGTGTTCCCGAAATGAATTTATGAATTTCTTTTATGGTACGTTCAGTAAATTCACGGGCAACATATTATATCTTTTGAACCAGTAATCTGATTAAAAATATGAGGGTCCCATTGAATCAGCAACAATGGGATTTTCTAAAGGTAGGATTCACTTCATGTATAGTAAGTCAAGAAAAAATGATTGTTTTTGAAATTTATAAAAGAATAATAAAATAATTTATTTTAATTTATTTCTTTCTTTTCCTCCAACAGACTAGTGGCAGCGGAGGGACCAATGACATGTCAAGACATTAAATGGATTGACTCCTCAAATTCATTGTAACATCACTGTTGTAATTAGGAAGGTTCCTATTAAATAAACCCCCATTAATTCTGTGGGAGTTACTCACACCCGCTCTCCTATTTATTTGTAGCTTGGGGAGATGTATTGGCACATATTCACTAAGCGGTGATATTCTGATAAAGTGAAACGATGCCAATCACATGGAGGAAAAAGCCTGTTCTAGTGGGAAGTGATGAGAGATACCCAATCACAAAACGATGGAGGACGTTTGAGCATCAATTATGGAAACTTGTAGAAAGGATAAAAAACACAGACTCTTCGTTAATCATAGGTGTTCCCCAACGATCTTGATAAATGGGGTTCATTTAATGTTCATATTTGATCTCTTTAATTATTCTGTTCATTATCATTTTAACAAGGAGGGTGTGGGCTAAAAAAATAAGGCCCGGACCCTCCATCTCCATGTTTATGTTGTGTTCCTCAGGGACATTTTTTCATGGGTGATGGAAGTGAGAAGACGGCAGCAGCGCAGAAGAAACTGCTAAACTGTCGGCGCGCCAAGTTGGTGGCGGCCGGTGGTGGTCGGATGAGACTCATGGAAACTAGCCGAAGGTGGTGGAGGGTAGAATGAAATGGTGCGCCATGGAGGCCAGAGGTAGTCAGCCTGAGGCTGCCACACGAGACAAGGGGAGGCACATGCAGGGGTGGCGGTAGCTATAGCCACGGGACGTAGAGAGTTGCGGGACCGCACACCGTGCTAGGTTGGCTGACATTTGGTTGGAAAATAAGGCCGACTGTTACATGGTGGCGCAGCACCCCACCGGCTAGCCGAAATGTCTCTGCACCCACGGGGCCATTTGAGAATAATGGTATTCCTTCCAAGGGATCTGGCTGGATGCAGTCTGGCCGGACTCGCCAGTGGGATGGGTCGAATCCATGACCTAGTGGGCCAACACGGGTGGGATGAGCACCACCAGATGGGCTGAACCAATTGTGACCCTGACCTGCGAACCGAACTAGGCCGACCCCGAGAGGCCAGACCTAGAAAACTAGGCCGAACCTTAGTGGGCCGGACCTGAGCAGTGTCAAGTAGACCCAGGGACCCGTTGCATCAGGCTGACCTGACCGAGTCGGACAGGGCCCAGAACCAACTAGTCCCTGAATAAAGAAACACCCATAACTGACGAACCTCATGTTTGTTTGAAATTATGTCAGTGGTGTTGGGATCCCTGTTGGGATGAAGTCACTTGGGCATATTTCGGCGGGCCTGACCGAGCTAGGCTGGACCAAGGAGCGATCACCACCATTTCACAGAAAGGGGTATAACTAACTAACCGATCGTCAGTTTGATGAACCGTCTTCAATGACAGAACCCTTAGGATGAGGAACTCTTATTGGTATAATCCCCATGAGTTATGCATAATGTTGGTGTGTGTCCAAGTTGGATCCAAAACCGAATCCAAGTGGGCCCTTGAAAATGAAATTCTTATAAGTCGTAGATCGGGCGTCCGATTGACGCGATGTCTGACACGTTGGATCCCTTACGACAATGTCGATCCATTGGGATAATTCTTTGTGGATCATCATGGCGATTGAGGTACGAACGAACGCTTGAGGAGCGGTTCCCCCAAACGTGCTATGTGCAGGAATACAATGTCTTTAAGGGAGGAAGAGGTTGGAGATGTATCATATGAAGGTTATAACCAAGAGATCCTTTGAGGGTCTTCACTGATATTGTGTGGGTCAGATCTAGTGGGGGTCTTCCCTCAGTGATTTTTTGTGCGTTAGAACATATCGATCCTTTGTGGGTCAGATCTGGTGTGGGTCAGTTCTCAATGACCATGTGTGGGTCAGCTCATAAAGATCATGTGTGTGTCAGATCCGGTGTGGGTTAATACATATCGATACTATGTGTGTTAGATTACATATAGTCAGCAACAATTCCTGTAGATAGAATAAAATGATCTATCTTATAACTAATCATATGTACTTCTTGTACCTTACTTATATACCAAGTTGGAGTTGAGTCTTTCAACATCACGGTGTTACCCTTATGGTACTCTGACCTTCGTGGTGTTACCTTTGGGGTTTTCATCTTTCATCGATCAGTTGAAAAAATGGATAAACATTTGGAACCTAATGATTTCTCATGATTGAGAATAGTATCTTTTGATAACTTAGGTATATTTATGGGCATATACCCAATGTTGATTTGATGACTGCATCATGCTTGGTGATTGAGGTCTTTCATTGTGGTATTTCCTTTGTGGAACTATTGGAGACCTTCGGGGGTATCGAGGTCCCTAGTGAGTATTGTTATACTCACCCCTACACAAGCTTTTCCCACACCTTGTTGTGTCTTGTGTAGACAACAGGCAACATTGATCGAGGCTAAGGGATCCATGACTAGTGAATTCAAAGAGGTGGACTGTTTGATGTGAGGTGACGTAGGATTACTGATTGTGAGCTACACCTACAAATCAGGTAGGATCCTTGGTGGATGTTCCATGATATGTGTTTCAATTTACTATTGTAGTTTTACTTTCCAGTTGGGCTTTTATTTCGAACTTATTTTCTTTCAACACAATTTTTATTATAGTAGTTTACTTCATGGTGTATTCTTATTGTGTTATTGTATTGTGTGTCTGTACAAGTTTAATGGAAATTCCTCCCCATTGAGGGATATGCCATTCCGATGAAAGTCGCCATCCCCTGGCCTATGGAAGGCGGGCTTGGGTTAGTCACGGAATGGGCCCCGGGGGAAGGGTCGTGAAAAAGAGTGTGCTTGAAAAGAACCCCAATGCCATCTGGGACTATACGAAGACACCATAAAATTAATCCCAGGTGACCCCATACCCCATAGTGTCAGAAAAAAAGGCAGTCCAACCCATCAAGGTTTTGTATTAATTTCTTCCAATAGTTTAATATGACCTATTGATTCAAGAAAAAATTAATAAGTCTGTCACGACTCACTCCCCACAAATTTTACACCTCCGGGGAAGACAATGTCAGAAGGGAGATAATGACCCATGTGTCCCTCCTCCAGTAGGCCCCAGGCTGGCGTCTAGCACTGAGGGTATAATAAACACACAAATGGGAGGCATTACCCTCTAACAGAACACATGCAGAAGAGAGAGATAAGTTAGAAACCAACCAACTCCAACATAGAAATGAAGTATAAAAGAAAAACCAAGTGCACATTTGTAATTTCATGAAAAATTACTACAGATGAATGTGAAAACTACAAGTACCCAAAAAAAGTAAAAACTGCAGCAGCCACAAGCCTGAACTGCTCCTGAAACTGCAAGCTAGTAGTAACCAGCCTGATCTCCAACCTGGTCCATGTGACCTCAAAATCAGTTTATATATACGTAGGGTGAGTATAACAATATACTCAGTATGATCCTCCCCGAAGACTCTTGTGAAAAAAGTATTGAAATCATGCTAAACCACAGTGAACAACAAATGAAACTAACCCGTCACCAAAACAGGTATAATATGTTCCCAAACTCACCTTGGATACTCTCACCATGTAATGCATACAAGAATATATCATATAATAATGAATATCAAGGGTACCCCGCTACTACTTCCCCACTAGATTGCATATTTACCCCAATGAAATGCGTCCTATTCATCTCTCTCCAAAGGCATGGCGGTATACACCTGGGCTAGGCTCCACAATTATCACCATTTCCACCACAAAGGCTTGCCCACAGACACCTAGGTGAAGCACCACACCATCCTCACAACCAAAAGAAACCAGGTAGTTTTTGGGAGCCACCACAGCTCGCATAACGTGTATCATACGTCGAGTATTATACCACAAGCCATTACAGCCTATACACTGAGTAAGGATCCTCAATCCATCACAGCCTATACACGTTACACCTATAATATTCCATAGGATACTATATCCAAAATATATGTGTTTGAATAACCACAAGCCATTACAGCCCTCTACACACATATATGGGGAAAACTAACCGCTGTGACTAATAGAACTAGTATCTTACAAGATAAGAGAGTGGGGACAAAGGGGGTATTCAGCCATTCATCATCCCATCTGAATGTTGGGGGAAAACACCCCCAGGGGTTAGATTCCTCGGGGTGCCAGTTCAGATTACTGATAGGGTTGAGTAGTGTATAGAAACAAAAAAAGAATAGAATATACTATAACTCACAACCACACTATGGGCGTAACCTAGTCTTATACACAACTGCAGCTAACGTCTCTCGGACTCCGGGATTCCACTTCTAAGACTAGGTGTCCTATAATCACACAACCATTTAAGGGATTTATTAGATTACTTCATTCCCATTTTATCCATTCCATTATACATTAAATAATTCTTCAAACATTTATTAACCATGAATAATTTCCCATTTAATTCCATTAAAATCACATCCAATAACCACTATCCCTTCAAATGTTCTCAACCTCATCATTATGTTCCATAAAACTCCAACCCAATGGGTTAACATCATTTATTCAAACATTCATTACAAAATTACTTTCCTATATTCCCAGGCATTATAGAAAAGCATCATATGCTACTAAACACAAGGGGCTCAACACGGTGAGTAGATGTAATACTCGTCGAGTAATTTCTGCCTATAGTAAGAGCTTAGACCCATTCTCCCTTGAGAGGCTAAACACGAAAAGAATGTGGCATACCTCACGAGTCTTCACCTCTTTCGGAAGAATGGTAAGAAAGACCAGCTACCTTGAGTACTGGGGAAAAGTAAAGCAGGTAAACAACCAAACAAAGCACCAAACATCCAAAAATCACATCCATCCCATTCCATCATCCCTGGTGTCCTCCCTGACACCCACATGCATAAACCAATTCATCTCGCCACTCTATCATCCCCGGTGTCCTCACTCACACCCACATGCATTAACCGATGCATCTCGCCACTCTAGACATCATCCACTACCACACCCATAAGGCCTCCAAGCCTAGACATATCACAACACCCCTCCAGAGTCACATCACCGCAAAAGTTACAAGAAAGTAATGATCACATATAATTTGGGCCCATGCCCTTTAACAAGGCATCTAGCCATCAAACAACAAACAACAATAGTTATTAGGTTTACCAACAAACTGAATTGATAACATACATCGACATCAATTTGATTAACATAAATTTGGATCAACAACCACAACAACAACAATCAGATTCATTTACATGCCTCTTTATCATTAGCCAATTAATTATCAATTAATTATGGATTTACATTCTTTATAAATTTCATCGAAGAAAACATTCTAACAGCCAAGGAATAGATATCACACTATCATCCAAAACAAGAGGCAAACCGTTAACATGGTACAAAGTAATAACATGCGATCATTCCAATTAATTAAATCCGGTTGAAGTATTTAATTAGTTCTATTTAATTGTGATCGAAAGGGATAAATCATGATAACTCTATGATTGCACATTAACAATTAGAGAATCCATGAATCCCCAACCTCAAAGGTTTTCGAGAACAACCACAATGATCGAAGAACACCCTTGAAACTAGGTCGATTCTCCATGAATCCTCCTTAGATCTCCTCTCCTTACACAAACAAGACCAAAGCTCATCATAATGGACATCCACATGCTTAGATATACACATAACAGGAATGGATCTAAGAAACTGAGAGAAGAGGAGGTGTAGATCTAAATAGATATAATAAATAAGCAAGAACGACCACATACCTAAAGAAACTGGATTTGATTCGCCAAGAAAAGCCTCCGGATCACGTCCAAAATTCTTGGCAGAGCTTCTTCTACCTCCATGGAAGGGTAATACCGAGTTATGGCCGCTTAAAGTCTTAAACGAACCATTTAGAGAAAAAAGAGTTCAGATCCACAATTTTAGGATCTAAATTTATGTGCCCCCACGGTTAGTCCACACGGCTTAACAAACTATGGGCTGATCGTGTGTTAGCTTCTGCCTCACCAAACAGTCCTCTCAAGGTTAGTCAGCACGGTTAGACAAATCGTGCTCTAACCGTGCATTATCCACTACCTCCAACACCAACATTGCACTGTTTGGCTGCCCGGTTTAGGCAAACTGTGCACCAATCGTGTGAAAGCTATTTCCCTTTAGATTTCCTTAAAAGTCCACCAAACGCACCCCCAAGTCACCATGACCTCCCAGAATACCTCATGCACCGCATTTTTATAAATGAATGTACCAGAGATGTTCGGTCCATTACATCAGATATCTCTCAAAACATTCTCATCCTCGAGAATCCAAAACCCACCTAAAGGGAAAATGAAACAGGGTCTGAACAACCACCCATCGAGATACCTCTCAAAAGAGAGCAAGCCACCAAAGCAACAAAGGGTTCCATATCATAAACATGAAAGTTCCACAACCACATAAGGTATAACGATACCTGAAAAGAGTAAAACATAAAACAAATATGGGTACTGAGCACGTATTTGTGACTCACATTCCCTAGTACTCTTTTCCAATATATTGTGTCGCCACAAGACATGAACTATAGGGATAGAACGCTCGAACACCTGCTTCTCCTTGTGGTCTTGGATCTCCACAGATCTCTCCTAAAAGGTTTCATCATCATCAACATTTATCTCTCCCAAATCGATGACGTGTGAGTCATCATGAAGATAACGACGGAGCTGTGATACATGGAAACCATCATGTATCTGACTCATCTGAGGGGGAAGTGCTACTCGGTACACCACAGCTCCAACACGAGCTAACACCATGAAAGGCCCAACAAGCCGGGGAGAAATCATACTTCCATGAACAATCCTTCACTGCCCATGATGGGTAGTCACCTTAAAAAACACATGATCCAAAACATTAAAATCTAAGGGTCTCCTTCTTTGATCGGCATATGCTTTCTGACGACCTATAATTGTCTTCATCCTCTCATGAATCACCTAAACCATCTCTGTGGTATTCTACACTAGTTCCAGTCTGAGAATTTCTGACTCTCTGACCTCAGTCCAGCACAACGGAGAACGACAAGGCTGACCATACAAGGCTTCAAACAGCGCCATACCGATGGTGGAGTGAAACATATTATTTTAAGTGAAATCCACATAGGGTAAGTTCCTCATCCATGAGCCTCCAAAATCGAGAACCCAAGAGCGTAACATGTCTTCAAGAGTCTGGATAGTTCGCTCTGTCTCACCATACGTTTGAGGATGAAAAGTAGTGCTAAGGCATAGTTGAAAACAAAAAGCATGTTGGAGACCTCTCCACACCCTGGAGGTAAAATGAGGATCTTGATCAGAATTGATCGTCCTAGGGACTCCATGAAGTCTCACCACCTCTTCTAGATACTACCTCAACAAAACTTCCACTGAGCTCGACTCCTTCATCACTGTGAAGTGGGATGATTTTGTTAAACGATCCACTACCGCCCAAATAACAGCATATCCTCCCGGTGCTCGAGGTAAACCTATAACAAATTCCATTGAGATGTCCTCCCACTTCCACTAAGGAATATTTAATGGCTGGAGAAGGCCACCAGGAACATGGTGTTCCACCTTCACCTTCTTGCAGACTAAACAACGAGACACAAACTCTGCAACCGCATGCTTCAGACTAGGCCACCAAAACTGGTTCCTCAAGGATCAGTCCATATTTTTCACACCGGGATGTACCACTTTAGTTGAACTATGGAACTCTCCGAGGAAAGCATCTTGAATCATCAAGGGAACAAAAAGACTTCTATGATACAACAATCGGTGTTTTTCATCCTCTGACCAACCATCAGGGGCTTCACCACAAACAACTCGATCTCTCTAGACCTCCACCTCAGGATCACCCAACTGGGACTCCTCCACATTTTGCATCAGGGATGATTGCACCGTCATCTGGAAAAGACATCCTCTACCTCAGACTTATTCCATATCAAGATGAAAATTTGATAGTTCTTCCACTAATCTCCAGGAATCACCGGATTCATGCACAACATCACTAGATGACTTTCGGCTCCACGGATCAACTACCACATTCCCCTTCCCAGGTTTATACGATATTTCAAAGTCGTATTCCTGCAAGATTTCCATCCACTGATGTTGTTGTATGTTCATGTCACGCTAGGAGAAAACATAACTCAAACTCTTATGATATCTGAAAACCACAAATCACTCACAAATGAGGTGATGTCTCCACAACATCAGAGAAATTACCATAGTTGCCAACTCAAGATAATGGGTGGCATAGTAGCATTCAGGGGTATGGAACTGTCGAGACCCATAAGAAACAACTGACCTCTACTGCATGAGAACACAACCTAACCCCCGATGTAAATCCTCGTAGAAAACATCAAACTGAACTCCCTCAAATGGAAGACAATGTATTGGAGCACTTACTAACTTCCCTTTTGGATACTCAAAGGCTTCCTGGCACTGATCAGTTCATATGAATGCCTGATCATTTCTGGTCAATGATTTCAGAGGAGTTGCAACTCAGGAAAAATTTGTTACAAACCTCTTATAGTAGCCAACAAGACCAAGGAAACTTCACACCTATGAAATTTTCTTGGGGATGCCCAAGACACAACTGCTTCTATCTTCAATGGATCCATAACCACTCCCTGTTGGGACACAATGTGCCCTATGAAATGGAATTCTTGAGCGAAAAACTCACACTTATCCAACTTCCCGAACAAC
Organism: Viscum album; assembly: GCA_963277665.1. Taxonomy (NCBI): domain Eukaryota; kingdom Viridiplantae; phylum Streptophyta; class Magnoliopsida; order Santalales; family Viscaceae; genus Viscum; species Viscum album. Next base: position 116,463 of record CAUJRU010001552.1, on the reverse strand, counting down.
TGATGTTGGCGAAGAACTCCCAAAATGGCTCGTAGATGCCCTACATGCTCCTCTTCAGATGTGGAGTACATAAGGATGTAGTCGATGAAACTACCTTGAACATTTCCAGGAAGTCACAGAACACAACATTCATCAATCCCATGAATACAGCTAGAGCATTCGTCTTTCCAAACAACATTACAATGAACTCATAATGACCATGACGACAACAGAAAGAGGTTTTTAGGATATTATCATCCTTCACACTCATCTAATGATATCCTAACTGCAAGTCGATCTTTGAGAACCAAATTTCACCCATCAACTGATCAAATAAGGCATCAATTTGTGAAATAGGATAGCGATTCTTTATTTTCAATTTGTTTAAGCAACGATAATCGACACACAACCGCTATCTGTCATTGTCCTTCTTCACGAACAAAACTTGAGCACCCCATGGTGACACACTTGGCCGAAAAAAACCACACTACAACTGACCATGAAGCTGTATACGTAGATCTCGTAACATAGAAGGGACCATCCTATATGGAGACATAAATATAGGATAGGCTCCTGGATGTAGCTCAATCCCAAACTCGATCTATCGTCGAGGGGGTAATGCTACAACCTCCTCTAGGAAGACATCTGGGTACTCCTATATGACCCTAGGAAACACTAACTACCAAAGATCTGAAGAACTCAGCATCATCTCAGCCGTCATGGACGATAAGAATGGAACGTGCCTATGACCCATCTGAGTATCTCGCTCACCAACAAACACCACTTGCTCTCCATTTGTACCAAGGAAAAAGAACATCTTCCTGATGAGATCCCTGATAGCCTGCACCAAATACAACTAATCCATGCCGAGGATGACATCGTATGGTTTTATTAGAAATCATTGGAAATCACCCCAAGAGATGTGTTTCCCCAACACTAGTTCACAATCTCTACATACTTGAAACAAGTTAGCTCGACCTCCAACTGGTGTAGTCAATGCCAGGGGCAATTGTATCCTCTCTAACTCATGTCCCATAGCATGGACAAGGGTAGTAGATATGAAGGAGTGTGACGCTCCTGAATCAAACACGGCATACACCAAGGTAGAAAACAAGAAAAGACTACCTCAAACAACATCTGGCTCATCTGGTGCTGACAACACTAGAGCATGAACCAGACCATGACCTCCTCCATGACCTCTCTAACCTGGATGAAGACCACCACCATAGCCATGCTCTGCTCTATGAGGACAGGGAGCATCATGGAGCTGTCCTCTGCCTACCCCATCTACCCTATGGTGATCTAAAACTGGTGAAACCTGCTGTTGATGCTGCCTCGCCTGGAACTGCCTCAACAGAGGAACCTGGAGCGTAGCGCCTGGTGCACAATGACCTCTTCGAAAGGTCGGACACTTCTTCTACTAATGACCACGACCACAATAAGAAAAATAGGTCTTTGATCCCTTGACATAGGATAGTGAATTGCTGCCTCCAGAGAAACGAGGCGTGAAGGGCTCGAACATACCCCCGGCTGAATGGAAACTCTCCTGCCCTGAAAACTGGGAACCCTGGACCACAACTCTGCTTTGTGAGGAATCATACTGATTCCCCTCTCATGATGATCCGGTCCTGACCAAAGTCCTCTCAACAACCTCTGCCCTTGCCAGTACCGCAAGATATGTCTTTAGCATAAATGGGGTGACCTGGCGCTGGATCTCTGGATGTAAAGCCTCCTTGAAATGTCTCGCCCTGACCTCCTCATGAGGTAATAGGTCTGAAGAAAATCGTAAAAGTTTCCTGAAATGGATTCCAAACTCTTGAAAACTGGAGCTCCCCTATCGAAGGGTAGGAAGCTCTTGGCAACTAGAGGCCTTCGCTTTTGAAGAAAGGAAATCGACTCTAAACCTGTCTCAGAAATCCTCCCATGAGATCACTGACTCCTCATGATCCCCGAGGAACAACAAACACCATTTCCTTGCTACTCCATGCAGCATCGTCAAAACCAAGGACACCCAGTGCTCCTTCCGAGCACAGATCAAAATGAATCCTATCTCGACCACCTACAACAAGTATTCCATGACTGCATCTGAAATAGAGCCATCATACTTCTGTAGACTCTGACGCTGAAACTCTTAGAGTGTCTTCCTCCAAGATTCATCATCGTCAACCTCTACCTTGTGGAGATCTACTAGAACAGCCTGCTAGACATTTTCTACACAAACCTGATGGCGACGTCGACCTGGATCTATACCTGTAAAATAACAAACACTTTGAGATCCTAATACTAGAATATGGAGGACTCAACATTAATTAATTAAATGTTTTTTTTATTCATTTTATGTTAACCTATCCCAAGGTCTACCCATTCGAACACAGGCACAAAGAAGAATGATGCATGATCCTTTCCTAGGTCGCTACCCTGAAACTAGTATCACATTGTTTAGTATCAATTGTAAACATAATGGTCTATACATCAGATCATATGGGTCCCTAAACGCCTATGTATCAACCAGTCTATAGTGTTTACCTCACTTGATAAAAATGAATGACATTGTTTCCCTACCAACCCATAAAACCTCACCCGTGCCTAACCCCAAACTCCATCCTATCTCTTAACCAGAGCTCTGATACCACTATGTCATGACCCCCTCCCCAAAAAGTTTACCCCTCCTGGGCCGAAAATGTTAGAAGGGAGATAATGACCCCCAAGTCCCGCCTCCAGTTGGCCCCTAGTTGGAGACTAGCATCGAGGGTATAATAAACACACAAATGGGAGGAATTACCCTCTAAGAGAACACATGCAAAAGAGAGAGATAAGATAGACACCAACCAACTCCAAATCATAGCTGAAGTATAAAAGAAAACCCATGTACACATATTTAATGTCATGAAAAAGTACTACAACTGAAATGGAAAACTTCAAGTACCGAAAAGAAAGTAAAAACTACAGCGACCACTATCCCGAAAAGATCCTGCAACCGCAAGCTAGTAGTTACCATCTAGATCTCCAACCTGCTCTAAGTGACTTAAAAACAGATTACATATATGTAGGGTGTGTATAATAGTATACTCAATAGGATTCTCCCTGAATACTCTCGTGCAGAAGTAAAGAAATCATGATAAAGCACAGTGAAGAACAAGTGAAACTAACTCGTCACCTAAACAGGTATACTATGTTCCCAACCTCACCATGGCTACTATCACAAAGTAACACATACGATAATATATCATATAATAATGAATATCAAGGTTAACCCGCTACTACTACCCCACTGGTTTGCGGCTTTTCCCCAACGACATACATCCTGTGCATCTCTCTCCAAAGGATTTCCCGTATACACCTGTGCTAAAATCCATAATATGTACCACATGCACCACAATGGCTTGCCCGTGGACACCTAGGAGAAGCACCACACCATCATCATAACCAAAAGTAAACAGGTAGTTTCAAGGATCCACCACAACTCGCATAATGTGTATCATACGTCGGGTATTATACCTCAAGCCATTACAACCCATACACCGAGTAAGGATCCTCAAACCATCACAGCTTATACACGTTACACCTATAGTATTCTATAGGATACTATATCCAGAATATATTTGTGTGAATAACCAGAAGCCATTAAATCCCTCTATACACATATATGGGGATAACTAACCGCTATTCCTAATGGCACTAGTATCAACCAAGAGAAGAGAGAAAGGACAAAGGGGGTAGTCAGCCATTCATCCTCCCACCAGAATGTTGGGGAAAACAACCCCTAGGGCTCAAAATCCCTGGGGTGCCAGTTCCCTTTACTAACAGGGTGGAGTAGCGTATAGAAACACAAAAAGTACAGAATATACTATAACTCACAACCACACTATGGGCGTAACTTAGTCTTAGACACAACTACAGCTAACGTCTCTCAGACACTGGGCTGAAACATCTAAGACTAGGTGTCCTATAAGCACACAACCATTTAAGGGATTTATTAGATTACTTCATTCACATTTTATCCATTCCACTTTACACTAATTAATTCTTCAAACATTAATTAACCGTTAATCATTTCACATTTAATTACATTAACATCACATCCAAAAACCAATGTCCCTTCAAAAGTTCTCAACCTCGTCATTCTGTTCCAACAAACTCCAATCCCATGGGTTAACATCATCTATTCAAACATTAATTACAAAATTACTGTCCCATATTCCCAAGAATTCTAGAAAATAAGTAGTTGTACTACCTGTAAAGTCTTTTCCACGTGTAGTAAAAGCGTAGACCCATTCTCCCTTAAGAGGATAAACACGGAATGCATGTGGCATACCCCACTTGTCTTCAACTCTTTTTGAAGAAGGGTAAGAAAGACCAGCTGCATTGAGAAGTGGCGAAAAGTAATGCAGGAAAACAACCAAACAAAGCACCAAACATCCAACAATCACATCCATCCCATTCCATCATCCCTGGTGTCCTCCCTGACACCCACATGCATAAACCTGTGCATCTCGCCACTCTATCATCCCTAATGTCCTCACTGACACCCAAATTCAGAAACCAATGCATATCGCCATTCAAGGCGTCATCCGCTGCAACAACCACAAGGCCTCCAGGCCCCCCACATATCACAACACCCCTCCAAGGTCACATCACAACACACGCAATAGGAAAGTAAAAATCACATCAAATTTGGGCTCTTGGCCCTTTAACAAGGCATCTAGACTTCAAACAACAAGAACCAACAGTTCTCAGGTTTACCAACCAACTGAATTAATGAAATACATCAGAATCAATTAGATTAACATCAATTTGGGTCAACAACCACAACAACAACAACAACCAAATTCATTTACATGCCTCTTTATCATTATCCAATTAATTATCAATTATTTATGGATTTACGTTATTTACAAATTTCATTGAGAACAACATGATTAAAATCAAGGCCTATATATCAAACTATCTTGCAAAACAACAGGCGAACCATTAACATGGTACAAAGCAAAAACATGCGATCAAACCAATTCTTTTAATCTGTTTCAAGTATTTAATTTGGTCAATTTAATTTTGATCCAAAGGGCTAAATCACACTAACTCTATGATTTCACATAAACAATTAGAGAAGCCATGAATCCCCTACCTCAACGGTTTTTGAGAAAAACCATAAAGGTCGAAGAACACCCATGAAACCGGGTCGATTCTCCATGAATCCTCCTTAGATCTCCTCTCCTAACACAACCAAGAACAAAGCTCATCATAATCGAAATCCACCTGCTTAGATCTACCCATAACGGGCGGTGATCTAGTAAAGCGAGAGAAGAGGAGGAGTAGATCTAATTTGATCAATGAAATCAAGAAAGAACAACCACATACCTCATGAAATCGGCTTCGATTCTCCAAGAAAATCCTATGGATCACCTCCAAAACTCTTGGGAGAGCTTCTTCTACCTCCAAGGAAGGGTAATCCTGATTTATGGCCACTTAGATGCTTAAAAGAACAATTTAGGGGAAAAAGAGTTCAGATCCACAATTTTAGGATCTAACTTTATGTGACCGCATGGTTAGTCCGCAGGGTTTAACAAACCGTGCGCTGACCGTGTGTTAGCTTCTTCCTCGCCAAACTCTCCTCGCACGGTTAGTCCGCATGGTTAGACAAATTGTGCGCTAACCGTGCATTAGTCAATTCCTCCAACACCAACCTTGCATGGTTTAGGAAAACCAAGCACCAACCATGCGAAAGCTATTGCCCTTTAGCTTTCCATAAAAGTCCACCCAAATACACCCCAAGTCACATTGACCTCCCGAAACACTTCCAACACCACATTTTCACAAAGGAATAGATCAGAGAGGACCGGGCCCTTACAAAGTCCATCAAGATGATATATAATCCCTCAAATAGAATAGTCACCAAGTCTTACATAATCTATAGAGGCACCAGAACAGTGTAGGAAGAGTATTAAATAAGATGGATCACGTACACTATTTTATCTTGGGTGACAAAATAATAACTCTCATAATGCCAATAATTTCTAGAAAAAATCCAAATGTGGTTGATCCAACATGGTAAGGATATCAAATCATTTATAAGGTATATTCTAATAGACAATAATCTTTAGTCTCCCTTGATATGGAGCATATCCCACCTCCCTTCAATTCTATGTTTCTTATATAGAACTTCACATGGGGATTCTAGTATAAGTATCAAATATTTTATAAATGTAAGAGTGTTCACCAGAATGTTTAGTTTGGAGTTAGGCCTCCATAGACCTCAGTTCCTGTCAGGTTTTTCACTCTTAAATGAAACACATATCCTTTTGAGATACTCCCACTTGGAGAAACATTGGTCCAACTCTATGATTGTAAACATGGATTTATTTTTTGAACTACATGTTTATAAACTATGAGAACGTTTTCCAGAATATATGACAATAAAATAAGATCCTCATTGGTCTGAAAACCAACTCCTTAAACTAATATCCCACGTTCCAAACTCTACGGCCTAATACAAAGTGCCTCATCCATCCAAAATCCATTACGTTAAACTAAGAGTCATGGTCCAAACTCAATGTTCTTAACATAATATCCCCAATTGTCCAAAATATAATAACATAAACTAGGATCCCATGGTATGTGATTTGAGACCATAAAATATTAGTCCCTTTATCAATATAGCTTTAATCAATTTGAAACATGTCCCATCATTATATCCTTTAACTATTTTATTCCCCTATAGTTGAAGTTTTATGAAGTTAAAATACAAAGACATACATCATCAATGAATGATGTTAAACTGTGAGAATACCCCTCTATAAAACTGTGATGTCAATTATTAAGAGATTATATTTACCCTTCCAAAATCAGGATTCATCATATGATAAGTAAGGGATGGTTAACAAATGTTAACCCATGTACTAAATGTGGGATGCCCCTTGAAATTCGTGATAACCCACAATTCACTCCATAGAGCGGATTACCCCAAATGGGGTTGTTCTACAAATTCACTTTGTCTTGAACAACATGTGGCTTGATCTCCATTCTCGTGGAATTCATAGTGATACCTGAAATTATCATATCTATACCTAACCACAAATTTAAAAATCCTTCAACCCCTTATACCTTGTTACATTCCCAACATAATGAACCGAAACAATATGCATTTCACCTCATGGTGTGAATATCGTACATGATCCCCCTTAGCACCATTCATGTAGCTTCTTACAATTGTTGTTCCATTCAAACACCATCGAGACCAATATTGTTATTGGTCGAACAATCATGACATAAAACTGTTATCCGACTCTCCCACAATCCATGTTTGAGAACCAGAAACTATTTTCCATTAGTTTCTTATTACTTTATTGGTATTCAGGCTTATATTCCTCCACTATCGTTGAGTTATACCTCTTTTTTCTATGTAAGATCCCTTGAAAATAAAAATTCTGTGGACCAAGAATTATGGCTGCTAAATATTTTCTATAGGTAAAATCCCCATGAACCAATATTATAAGCCTTTATCCTTATTTTAATTGGTTAACATTATCCCCAAATCTATAGTAAACCCATGCATCATCCTCCCTCTAAAAATATGTCTGGATTGATACCAATCCCCAAGGGATATGTGGTGATGCCCAGATATTTTATCATGTGTCCAACCCCTTCACCAACTCATGCAAGGACTTTTCTTTCCTACCAATTCATTATGTAGACCCAAGGTATTTTTTCAATATTTTTCATTGAAAAGGGTCAGTTTTTCCACAATTATTTTATGGTTATCACATTTTCATGTGAAAAAATCTATCTTAGGAAACCCATACACACTTTTCATAGCTACATGGCCTTAAACCAGAAATCATTTCTACAATATGAGTTCTATGACTTTAAACTAGTATAAACCCCTACAGTCTACGTTTTATGACTTAATGTTTCCAAGGTATATGTCCACAAAATATAATGTTAAACTACATCCTTACTTGTCATGATGACTATTGGATGCCTCATATAATATGTATGGGATGATTATTAACCACATCATGAATTAGGATTCATAATATGACTATGAGATGAAAAACACATTACCCCATCTAAAAATGTGATGCCTCATAATGTGAGACGATATAATATCCTTTCCAAAAACTATGATGCACAATTGGCATCAGTCTCCTTTCATGAAATGTCTTAGAACAAAATTTTTCTCTATTATCATCCTATTGGGATACATAGTGATATTTGGATATTCAATCCCAATCCTATCACTACAATCGATTTATTTCTAGAAAAATATCCAGTTCTTATTCGACGATTTTTGTTTTTCTCGATCTGGAATAGCATCATCCACCAGGACTAAAATAGATCCATAATGGAATTGACTAATGAAACGCTTTCTGACATTCCATCTTGGGTTTTATGTCAGGATGGTTATTCAGTATAAGTCATCAAATATTGTTTTTTAAACTCATTTAGTAGTCAATCCAACATATTTTCACCTTATTTTAAACAAATATGGGTATATAACCTATGTTTAAAACATTATGAACATTTTTTCCCATCCTCCAGTTATTCCCCATTCTCAATCCATGACTTTAAAGTCATTATCACCATCCTATGATTTGTCTGCCTCCTTGGACCCTTTTTTTATTCTCCCATACGATAGACATGAACTCTATACCAATCCTAGTTTTTCTGATGGTGCTTGGATCATGTGGTATTATATCTTGGGAGGGGGTTTTCCTACTGGATGTTTGAGACATGTGTGTTCTTATTCCAACCTCTATGACCCTAGACATAGAGTCTAAGGTCAATATTTATGACATTGATCTATGTGAAATTCTCCTTGGGAATGTGTTATGTAGTTCTGGTTCCTCATAGCCCTCATAGGCCCCTCCATTCACATATGGTAACATTTCTTCATTGTCTCCCACATTATTTGATGACCCAAACCCCTTTGTCGATGAATTATAACCATAAAATATTTGAAATTGGTCCATGATTTATAACATGAAACTGAAGGCCATATTCGAAACATCATGGACTTAAACTGTGTAAATACAATGTGTCTTCAGGTTATTAAATGTGGAAGGGAATTATACACTCTCTATTGACATGGTACACCACATCCTTTCAAATAAGTTAAACTATTACTCTACCCCATGCAATGGACATGGGATTCCCTCTTGATCTGAAATGTGGAACTCATGTGGGGTGGATTAAGGAATAATACCCACATGCTACATCCCAACCACACAATCTTAAGTTGTGAAATGAATTTTCCTCACCATATGATCTTAAAATAAATGTCCATCATCCTCACCAAATGATATCAAACTTCATGTTCATCATCCCTAGTACATGACATAAAATTTTGAGGCATCTTAGGACATTTACCAAGAATCCATTTCCTCTGATGTGGGTAACCTACAACATCATTCATGTCCTTTAATCATATATGGGAAACTGATATGATGCTCCCCTATAATGAAAGTTTAAATTTCATTCAAACCAATATTCCAAACCCAATGTCCTCAATGTATAAGGGGAATAGTTTCAGGAGTGTTGGAATATATTCCATTATTCCATCACATCATCTACAAGATTCTCATGTGCCTTTATTTGGGCCCCTATCATACTCTATGTCTGAACAGTCCCACTAATGAAAATGGTTCATAACCAAGATGGATAACCTATCCTCCAAGGAAAATTCCACATAGGACACTTGATGACACTATGAAATAAGTTTCATATTTTGAATATACATAGCGGTCAACCCTCCCTTGTTTCCCCCATTCTGGGATTGATGATATAGACGGTTTGCTTCAAACATGGTCAATAGTTATCCAATATCATCACACCACTCCACTTGTGTTTCCAATATCAAGTATTGTGATTCACATTCCCCATTCCCCATTATTTGGAAGAGTTTAATTCCTCTCACGTTAACCATACTACTCCCTAACACACATGGAATGAGAATGTTGGCTATTCAGAGAGCCCCACTCTCATGCAATAACCCCACTCAATCTGAACTCCCTTTGTAGTTAGTCATCAATTAAACAAAACCATGTGTTTGATGATTATCACACACTATAATATATATAAGAAATCATATGGGTGTCCCTTGTGTCTCCAATTGATCATGAATCACATGATATTTTCAATTTTCATTAGTTTTTTTCAAAAATATGATGGATATTCTATAAGATACAAAATAATTATTTCCATTATCATAGAAATTTTTAAACAGAAAACATAGGAAATATGAATCATTTATCCCAATGCTGGAGCCTATATTTTGTACTCAAAAAATTATCCTGAGGCCTCCACCCCAATGATTGAGCACTCCAATCATTCCACCATTTAGTGTGTTTTAAAATGGCCTTCTACTATGTCAGAATCCTTAAATTCTCCTCTGCATCCAAATGAAAAAAATTCATTTCCACAGATCTAAACCCGGTCACTCTCAAATAGGAGCATAGATATCATAGATTTCACTTACCTTGCTTGATCTTTATTCACCTCTACCTGAGCCTTCAGATAGTTGACGACCTATTCCTGGGCATTGAGAAAGATAGGATGCTCATTACCATAATCTAATGGATAATGAATTTCATATTTTTCCTCTTGGATCTTCCATGTGTGCTCACACATCCACTTTTTCCTGAAAAAATATAAATGTTGGATATCATTATTACCCCACCCAAAAAAAGGGTTGTGGACCCATGTATGTAGAATGAGATGGTCCACCTCTCAAGTGCCCATATTGTGGATATAGGTTCATTTTGAATTCCTCTGAGTATACTAATAATCCATCTATCATATTCCCCCTCTCAAGAATCTACGAGTAATTGTCAGGAAACCTTGCTTGCATCATCGTCAGGCACATCATATGACACCCAAACTTCTTCACATTTGATTCCATCATTATGAACCTTCCAAATATTGTATTCAATGAAATATTCTTGTGAGGGAGTGTAACACCCTAAGATTTCCTAGTGTGTTACTTCTTCAAAATAATTCAATAACTTGCACTACATTCTACACCGAGTTCAAGCGCACCATGACTTACCAAACAAGCCATTCAAAAGAACTTATGAATAGTAATAACTGAATTTTGAACATTATATAATCCTTATAATTTTAGAATCTATATTATGAGTTTCTTAGACATAATGTAACAAAAAATTCATTTTTTTCAGATAAAAGAAGTATTTTTCAAAAATGCACTTTTACCAACTTTTAATGGTGAACCCTTTTTAAATCCAATATTTTAAACTTTTATATATTCAATTTTACTAAATAAATTAATTCTTTAGAATGGTGAAATCAAAAATTTACCATGTAACACCCCAATATTCCACGTTACTCTTCTCATTGAATAATACAGTAGCGTGTGTTGTACGCAACTTCGAGTTCTAACACACACCACAACCAATCAAACTTGTCGTTATGAATAGTAATACACACTTTTTAAAATTTTATAAATTTTATCTCTAAAAATGGAATTCATTTTTCGATTGGGAATATCGAATTTAGCCTATGGAGAAATTTTGGTACTTTTCGGATAACTTTTATATTTTGATGAATACTGAAAATTACTAAATTTGAATTAAAAACAACTTTTTTAATCAAAATAATTAGTAGTGATAAATTATTAATATAGTGATTTTATAGTATATTTAGAATATATTTTTACCATTTCATAAAATGTTGGTAATTGGAAATTATTTCACAATTATACCGGACATAAACATGTATCAATCTTTTGATAATTATTATATCTTAAAAACACGCTTTTTTATTTTGACTGCGGGAATTAATTTTAAATTAATTTCTGAAACTTTTTTGTTTTGAATTCGGAAAAATGGATTCCATATTTTGAATCAGGATGTCCAAATTGTGTAAATATGTAAATTTTATTTTTAGACATTTGGAATAATTAATTCGGTAAATATTTTATTTACCATGGTTAAAGTGTAACTCCAGTAAATAAGTGTTAAAAATGATATTATAATAACAATAAATTATCCTAAAACGTGTCCTAACCTTATTGGTGGATATATTTCTGACCATGGGAATCTTTAGGTCGATTTAGGGACCCCATGGATCCACTTTTAGGTGATAGGGACACTTTATATTAATTAAGTTAAAATAAATACAAAAATGAAATAAGCATATATCTTTTAGAAAAACCATTTTTACATAGGGTTATATTTGTTTTATTTTTGGACTATAAATATTAACTAGAAATATAAAAATATTTCCTACATAATGGTATTTTATTTATAATTTTTAGACATTGAAAAAGTAAAAAGATATATCACACAATAATGATGCAGTATTTTCCCTATTAATGAAATAATCAAATAATTAGTATTATCAATGTTAAAATAAATATAATTTGAAAGTTTTATGACATACACTAATTTCATAGGTTACTATGACATGTTATAATTTATTAAAAGGGTTATTTTTGAAGTAATAATGTTGTTAAGACGTCATCAAAAATCAATTATTAAATATTTTCAAAATTGACATAAAAGAGTTTTTAAAACAAATATTATATTATTAATTGATTTTAAATTACTAAAAATCTAATGTTCAGCCAATAGACTAATATCATGATATGTGTATAATTAATGGACCACTTGGGGGTCTCTTGGATGTATATGGTATGTTTATTAACTATATAATATAAAAATACAATGTGACATGGTAAATGTCAATCAAATTAACTATGAGTTTAAACTAAAAGATAAAGTTAATATAATGACAAAACTTGTCTAAAATCTATTAGTTTATTGTTTTTCGACCTATCCCCACCTTAAAATTTTAATAATTCACTTTGGATCCATTATAAACCAAATATGAATTTATTATAAATTAATACATTATGTGTTTCTTAAAGAGCCCCTCCTCCCCCATATAAAAAGACCCAACTTCTATCCAATTCTTCAAACCCTAAAAGCCTTTTGGTTCGGCCAAAATCTGACCAAATGCTCTCTAAAGTTCCCTTAATTCAACCTAGAGGCCTTATTTTGATCAGAAAGCCAACCTATAGAGCCCTTTTGATCAAATCAAAAGGAAGAACCCAAGAAGTGGTAATGTTTTCACCACAATATTTCAAGTTCCTTTCTTCTTCAACTTCTTCTTTCTTTGTTATTTCTATTATAAAATAATAATATAAGGCCCAAGCCTTAAACCATACTTAATATTGAATTAAATGAATAATTCACATTGAGGATCTTATCATGGTTTATAGTTTTAGAGAATTAGGATATAACTATTACATCTCAAAAGATTACAACGTAGACACTTCTACTAAGATTCCATAAAATAAAAACTCTTAAAAAGAAACATGTATAGTTCCATGTTTTAGATATCATGACATTCCCTTGATCCCATCATGGACCCTATTCCACATTATGTCCTGTGAAAAAAATTTAAAAAAAAAACTTGGGGTGAGCATAAAAATCTCATTAAGGGATACACAAAGAATGAAAACTGTTAGTTTTTCAAAACAACCAGTAAACCCTGTATACTTTATCAAAGTTATACTCACCTTTATGAAGTAAAAAAAAATCTTCACTGAATAAAAGATCATTACTTACCCTTTTGTAACAAAAATGTTACCATAAAACCCATATAAAGAACGCATAACATATAAAGGTAACTTGGGACATAAACATACTTAAATGGAATAACATTACGGTAGACTTCCACACATACTTAATGGAATAGCCATACAGCCAACATCCATACCCAATGAATTGGAGGTTATAATGTAACCACTCATCCTGGTATTCACGGCACCACCCTTTATATGGTTTATCACATAACCACCTGTCAAATGTCCAAGTACCATTATAAAATCATAAGACATAAAACAAATATAATGGAAAGAAAACATTTCCACACTTTGATCACAATGTATCGCTTAAATATATTGACATAAAAAATCCATTATAAAAACCATTTTCAATACCAAAATACATAAATGAGAATATGGTATTTATTTTATTTCAAAAAACATTACGACTTATTGAGGAATCCAAAGACCAAATAATACTCGCGGCAGCATAAAAAGTCGTTGTCACCACGTACGTTAAAAGAAACATTCCTTTTTTTCTTTTAGTAAAATGCTTCATTGAAAAGATTCCATTTGTATTAAAGTAAAAGTAAAAGGGTTTTATACACCGTATAAAAGAACGAAATATGCCTCAATTAAAGGAGATTGATACGATGTCCCTTACAAATACGATATCATTGGATTAACGATAAATCAATGACATAATTATGTGTGACATACTAATTCACAAAATATAAGTGGATATTAAGTGTAAAACAATCAGAGTTCATTCACACATATTCATAGAACGACATATTCAAGGAGTACAAGTTTTTCCAAATGAATCAAAATTGGGTTAAGAAGTTCCCTTACAAAAATTCGACAGCCTAACGGCGTCACTTCAAAATTCATAAAATGAGTTGATGAGAGATAAAAAGGGCTATCTCATCACTGGGAAATAACATTTATAGAAACAAGGATATATAAGAACAAATACCATCATAATATGATTAAAATACCAAAAAAAATTCTTTTAAAATGAGGTGGGTGAAAGGTTCCCTTACCGAATTGGGTAACTTCCGTAACGTACACCCCATGAAAGAAGGGTCATACAATGAAGATGTAACTACCCATAAATGAGAGTATATTATACAAATATTATAATAATGGGCAGTAAATATACAAACCAAAAGGTAATAGTGGAAAATGTAGCATAAATCTCACGGGACTAAAAGTGAGATGAACAATCCCATACGAAAACTCGTCATCCTAACAGCACCACTTAAAACATCCAAAAATGGATTAATTAGATCAAATAGATTCTCTCATCATATTATAATAAAATTTACAGAAAGATAAATATAAAATAACATCCCCCATCATAACAAATAGGATCTTAAAAGAAGTGACATAAAGGAGAGTACTTAAAAGGAAAGAGAGAGGTTATATATCTTACGAAAATTCGGCAGCCTAACGGCGCCACTCAAAACATTCAAAATGGATTTATGAGAGAAAATAGGGTCTCTCATCATATGAAAATAAAATTTACAGTAGGATTAATATAAAATAACATCCCAATCATAATAATGATGAGTTTAAAAGGAATGACATAAATGATTGTACTTAAAAGAAAGAGAGGGGTAGGATCCCTTGCCTCAAGTCTGACTTGTCTTGTTCGTTTCTTTATATTCCTGAATAATATACTTTGGTCAATTTATAATTGCTTAAGGAAATACTTTAAATATTATTATTCAGTTCATATCACATATTATAATGTTATAATAATTGGTCAGTTAAGTGAGTTCATAGCAGACATTTTTGTCGATGTTCGGTACATGAGTAAAAATTGAACTTGTTGGAAAAGAATTTTCCATGTAGTTATAGGTACATCATCTCCAGAATATTATTAATGATTTAAATATCATATATATCAAGTATATATTCATTTTTAATATTCCATAACATTTGGATATAAAAAATTAAAACCACCGTTCCTGGAGACGGTAGGCCATACGTACGCATGAACGCTACTTTTTTTTCATATTAATGGAATTAAAGATAAAAGATATATATATATATATTATAATTCCAGAATGATATCCATAATTTAGATGTAATATATTACATATATATCCATTATATATATGTACTTATAATAGTACATAACATTTGGAGATAAGAAATTAAATGTACCGTTCATGGAGACGGTAAGCCGTACGTACACATGAACGCTACTTTCATTTCTTTGTCATATTAATTAAAAATAATTGAGAGATATATATATTATAATTCCAGTATAATATATATGTTAAATTGGTCACATATTTTCATTAATTTCATTCTTTATACATTCCATGTATTGCATGAACGAGTCACATCACTTGAGGGGGTTGTAGTCCACAATTCCTCGTATGAAATTATCGCATTTTCACAACAAGAAAAGCATAAAGTCATGTTTTAAATATAAATTTCAGAAGCATATAGAAAAAATAAATACCATATATATCATATATAAAATATAGTGACATCATAATGGCCACCATGAAAGGTGTTAAGAGAAGATTGAACAATCATCTTTTCGTGAGGCAGAAATTTTCCATCCACAGAAACTGTATGTTCTTTAACCGTTAGACGATGGTGTGTGTAAGTGTAGCTCGAATAATTCACATAAAAACATCCTAGTATACTGAAGATACTGTTTTGGTTACAAAATAAAGGAATAAAAAGATTTTATAGGGTTGGAGAAGCAAAATAAAACAAAAGAACACAAGGGAAGACACTACCTTTAAAACGGGTTACTCTTTTTGATTTGAGCTAAAAGGCTTCCTTGGGAAGAATTCTGCCCAAAGTGAGGCTTCAAGGAGTAAGATAGGGATGTGGAGAGACAAAATGGGTAGGGTTTGGCCGAGCCAAAGGCTTGAGATGTGTGGGTAAGGTGGTAGAGGTGGGGGCCCTTTATTAGAGAAAAGGAGGGGCACTCTTGGATTGTTAAGAAATGATACTTTATTATAAAATGATTTTCAGATAAAAAAGGTCCCAAAATTATAAATATAATGGATAAGGTGATAAGGGTTTGAAATACACCCATACAATAGGTTTTTGAAAAGTGTAGGTCTTATATTTTACATTATTGTTTCATTTTATTTAAATCGTTAAATAATGAGGTAATCACTGCATCATCATGGTGTCATTAATAATTTAATTTATTTAATGTCTAAAAATTATGAAACAAATATCATGATGTAGGAAATTTTTTTATATTTCCAATTAATATATATAGTCAAAATTATGGATTGTATAACCCCATTTAAATTTTTTTTAGTAAAACATCTCATGTTTGTGACATTTTTATTTTAACTTTAAATAAAAAGTTATTTATGTCATTTTCCTACCAAAGTGGCTCCATGGGGTCCCCATGTTGACCCATGGATTGTCTTGGTCGGCCATAACACATCCAATAAGGGTAGGACATGTTTCTAGGTCATTTCCTATTATTAAATCATTATTTTTACGTTAAATTACACTAATTACCTCTAATCGCGATTAATAAACTTAAATGTTACTATTCAACAAAAAAATTATTTTAATCTCATTGAACCAAATTTTACATCTTAATGACAACCATGTATGTAGGATTTTTGAAAACAAAATCACAGAAGTAGAAAATTTTCATTTAAACGAAAAATCAGTTTCTTTAACTACCACTTAGTGGTTTCACTATTCACCAAAAATTGATGTTTTTTTAAAAAATACCACAAATTCACCCTAAGCTATATTTGATATTCCGAATTCGAAAATGATTTCTATTTTACAAAATTCAAAACATATAAGTCGCATTAATTAATTTAATAATTAATTCCCGCTGTCAAAACAAATAGCGTGTTTTTAAGAAACAATATCTATTAAAAGATTGACACTAGTTTAATTCCAATTTCAAAGTGAAATTAATTCCAATCACCACTATTGGATTAAATAGTAAAAATATATTATAATTTTACTTTAAAAACAATTTATAAGATAATCTAATCATATAAATAAATTAGATTAAAAATAGGTTTTGAATTAAAATAAAACATTTTTTACTATTCATTAAAAAATGAACTTTATCGGAAAAATACCAAAAATATACACAATGTAAATTTTGATGTCCCGATTCTAAAGAATAATATTATTTGGTCCAATATAACATATTATATTTTCAATAATTGTATTTAAAAGCATTCTCCATCAAAAGGTGGTTAATCGACCTTTTAAAGAATATTAGAATATTTACGCATAAAATTGGATTCATTCACATTTTAAGCCTCTAACATTGATTGGATAAAAGTAAAAATATTTTACAAACATATATAATCATTTTATAGTCAGTTCCATTCATTCCCTCCATTACAATGGCTAGTTGTGAACTGCCATTTAAAATAATATATTTTTTTTATTAGAGTGCAACGTAAGATTCCCAAGAAACTCGTTGTTGAGTATTGGGTACGCCATTGATCATAGAGTCCCCTTTAAATTAATATTAATATTTTATTCACAAATATGGATAAATATGAAAATGTAATATTCTTTATTTACCTGGGGTGTTACAAATAAATCCAGTATCTCCTATATACGTTAATAAAATTATTAATATGTTACATTCATAATCATTATTATATCCATCCTTTGAATGACATGTCACCATACATGCGTACGTATGGCTTACTGTCTCCACGTCGTGGTATAATTGTTATTCAATACATTATTATTTGGATAGGTATAATAATGCTGTGTATTTGATGTAAATATTAAATATAAAATTATAATGATCTTTTATATATGATATACCATCCAATTATATATTATTTTAATATCAAAAGAATGATATTTTCACTCGTGCGTACGTACGGATTACCGTCTCCACGACACGATGAGATTCATTTCCAAGTTCACCATTCATCGACAATTATAAAAATATATATTATTTATATGTAAGTAATATATGACATAATAATTCTACTAGAGATATATATATATATATTTATATATATAAGTATTTATGTACTTATATATATCTTATTCACATAATTCCGTTCAAAACTATATGAAAACAGAAACAGTGTTTATGCGTACGTATGGACTACCGTCTCCATAAACGGTGCTTTCCATTTCATATATATGTCTATTATACATATTTATATTCTAAATATATATGATATATTTATCATGTTTTATATTATGGAAGTATTTAAATCATGATCTAAGTGATACAATCAAGAGTAAAAAGTTAAAACACGTACGATAAAGAAAGTGATTAATAACTGAAATGATAATTTAACATAGAAATTATTATTAAATGGGTAGTGTAAAGTCATAAATTAATATTTTAGGATATCATAAATATTAAAATGGTTCTGGTATAATTTAATAACATACTATGATCTTCGTACAGTAGGTTAAACGTACTCTCGACTAAAGGAAAGTGCCAGGTAAGGGGTTTTCATCTCACTCCATATTTCCATGAGATTCATGCCATATTGCCACCATTACCTTTTTTGTGGTGTATGTACTATCCATAATTGTATTCTTTGTGTAATACACTTTAAATTATTTGTATTCACATATTCATTGTATGATACCTCTTTCATGGGTTGTATGTTTCATAAGTTACCAAATTGGTAAGGGTTAATTTCACAATCTCTTTATTATCCAAGGTTGTATTTACGTAAGTATCTATTGGGTCATATTTATTATCCATGTCCATGTTTTATGAAAGAGTTTTCAAAGGGTTTTTTTAAGGTCCTTTTTTTACTAAAACATCATTTCAAATGTTTTAAATATTTATTCTTCTAAATATTCCTCATTAATGTCTATGTATTCAAAATGGTTTTTAAGGATTTATTTATATGGAATTGAAGGTTTTTAAAATGATAATTCCATTCAAAAGTTTCAAAGTGGTATGTGACACTTTGATTAAAAAATTTTATTAAATGAGTTCTTTTCTAAATTGTGGGACTTTTAAATGTTTTCTTGAAAAAGATGTATTTCTCTCAAAGAGTTTTATAAATAACTTTCATCCATGTCAGGATCTTTTAATAGATTTTAAACTTGTTTTGAAGTTGATTTTTTATCACACAAATCTTCCATATTGTGTTGAAGGTTTTGTGATATGTTTGACTTTGGATGTGTTATTTTTTTACCATTCATGGTTTATTGGTAAAGTATTGACATTTCGTATGCTAGTTTTAATACGAATGTTTATGTTAAATTTCATCCTCTTCTTAAGATGAATGTGTTGGAATAGTATGTTCCAGGTTGGGGTCCGGTTACAGAAGACCCTCTGGGTTGGTGTCCGGTTATTAGAGGCACTCCAGGTTGGTGTCCGATTATTAGAGGCACTCCGGGTTGGTGTCTGGTTATTAGAGGCACTCCGGGTTGGTGTTCGGTTATCAGAGGCAATCCGGGATGGTGTCCGATTATTTGAGGCACTCCGGGTTGGTGTTCCGTAAATAGAGGCACTCCGGGTTGGTGTACGGTTATTTGAGGCACTCCGGGTTGGGTTCCGGGTATAGTTTTTCAATAGGTCTTGGCACGAGGCCTTGAAAAGAAATTGAAGTTCACCATTATGAATTCCATCATTATGAAATTGGTTAGTGATATTGCATGTGATTATTCGACTAGTAGAATGTCCATGTTAATAATTAAATGGAATTATTTCATTTCATTTTTTCCATATTATGCTGAAGTTCAAGTTTAAAAGGATTTTGTTTTAGTTATAAATTGCCTTGAATGTTTATGATTATTTATGAATGTTTCTGCAGTATTGTTATCCTTACTGAGCAGCTAAGCTCACCCCTTTCCATGTTTTCATTTTTTCGGGATTCCAAGAAGTGTATTTTGATTGATATGCACGGTTAAGTCTATAAAATAATGGAATTCATAAAGGATTATTTATGTTTTTTGGTATGTTATGAAGTGTAATGTAACATTCATTTATGTAATCTATTTTACAAGACTTCTAAAATGATCGGTCCTTCAGGAACTGATTCCTTGTAATCATGCCAATGTATTAAAATAATGCACTGACTCTGGGTGACTGGGGTCGGGGCATTACAGTTAGTATCAGAGGATGTTTCGAAATAACCTTGGAAGCTAGATTTAGATAAACTATGATTAGAGCACATATCCCTAAGATAGACTTTGTGGATTAGTATAGAAGAACTTCCTATAATTTTGGTATTGTAGAGATTTTGTGAGATTTCCATGAAATAAATCCATGTCTGGATATGAGCAGGTAGAGGCTGCTCTGGAAAATATGTACCTAGGGGTAAAACCCAAAACACCGCTTTGAGCTAGACTCGAACGGGAACTGGTGCACGACAACGGGCCTTGCTTCACTCGTGGTTACGACAATCCCGGGGGATATGCTTAGGATAATTATCATTTTTTTACAAACCATTTTGAAGTGTTTATGAGTATATACTTCCTCAATGAATACTTTTATATGATTATGGATTATATCCATAACCTATTTAATTCATGTCCAGTGTTTTACAAGTTTGTGATTAGGTATTTCTATTAATAAACTAATCTAGTGTATGCCATTGTTTATAAATGGCGCCCAGTAGAAGGAATGAGAACTCCAGTAAGGCACATGATCCAAAGAGAAAGAAGGATCATATATTTAATGGTCTTAAGCCAGAATTTATAATGGAAATAGTCTCCCATGTATTATCATCATATAAACAAATAATATCATGTGTTGATAAGATAAGTAATGATTTTATGGAGTCCTATGGCTTTGAAGGGAAGAAAGAGAAGAAAAGGATGGAAGAGAGAAAGATGGATAAAGGGAAGAGGGAAAAGAAGATTTTTCCCCTATGTGATAACTGTGGGAAGAAACACCCTGGAACTTTCCTAAAAGGAATGGTAGTTTGTTATAAGTGTGGAGAAAGAGGACACAATATACGTGACGATAAGGGTAAGGATGAGGTTTTAAATGTACAATGCTTCTTCTGGAAGGAGTTGGGACACTACACAAACCAATGTCCAAATCACCAGAGTATGCCACAAATGATGCTATTGGATAATAATCAAATTATGATACTACCACAAATGAGGAGGAATTACTAGAGTTCTTATGTTGTTATTAGATAAATATGTCATTTCAGTGTTGTATCAACAATGTACTGGTTATAATAATTATAGAGTATATAAGGATTGTACTGCAGTACTATTTCATTATGGACTTGAGATTGTGTGGAACCATGAAATGTGGATGAATAGCAGGTTCAGTTTTTGGAAAATATATGGTTGAGAGAAAGATAAAACACAATATGGTTCTGATAATGAGATAGTGATTTTGGAATAAGAGATTATTGATTTGGATAAATTATATTGGATTTTCTTGAATACCTTGAAACTGATTAATGATTTCTATTCCCATCATTGTTGGAGTTTACAAACAATTTTGGATAGAATGAGTATATCCATTATTCTATAAGGAATAAGGGATCATGAATATAATCAATAAGGTTTTATTGTAATTCAGGATGTAGCAGTGTTTTAAAAGAATTAATGATGAAGGTTTTCACATGTTATTACGTGGAAAAAAGGATCTTCATTGTGTTTACCTTTCTTATAAATTTTGGACTGTGAGTTTGGACAGAATTATTTTGGATAATTCTAGTTTGAGATTAATTTTGGATTTCCATAAAAGGACAACCCAGAGGTCGGGCGGCAACCCATCGCTACCGGCAAGCCTGTGAGAATTGAACTCGCAACCGAATGGAGACAAGGGTGTATCACCTACCACTAGCCCATGAGATGTCTTGGATTAAATAATGTAGTTTATTTTAAATGGTTATAGTAGAATAATTATAAATTCATTTTTTTATCCCCAAACGAATAGGATAAATAGATTTTTTTAATTTCTATTATCTTTTAGAGTGAAAGATGAGTTTGTGGTAGAAATTAGTTATAGGATGGAACTCTACATGTCCAGTATATATTTTTCTTCTCCACTCATTCTATAAAGAAATTAATTCTTATACTTTATTGAAGTAATCTTAAAAACTAAAATGTGTTATCCTAATACCTAATGTTTTGTTGAACCGATGGTATTTTAAGATATCATAGATTGATGAATTTAAGGACCTCAATTTTAAACTTGTTTGTTATGGATAACCTCAATCACTACCTATAAATATTTACATTTTTTCTCCAATTATATGTCTCTAATTTCCACTAATGTTCTCCTAATAGAGATCATAATTTGGTGGTGACCCTTTGATTTCTCTTTTCCTCTTATTAAGACTAAATTTTATTAACCAGATTTTTGATGTGGGTTTTCCCACAAAGACATTTTCTATTTTAACCCTTATTTTCTAAAAACAATATCAAATTGTGAGGACGAAATTTATTGAAGGAGGGAAGAATGTAACACCCAATGATTTCATAGTGTGTTACTTCTTCAAAATAGTTCAATAACATGGACTACATGCAACACCGAGTTCAAGCGCCCCATGACTTACCAAACAAATCGTTCAAAAGAAGTTATCGATAGTAATAACTAAATTTCAAAAATTATATAAAACATATAATTTTAGAATCCATATTATGAGTTTCTTATACATAATTTAAGAAAAAATTCATTTTTTTTAGATAAAATAAGTATTTTTCCAAAATCCACTTTTACCAACTTTTAATGGTGAACCCTTTTTAAATCTAATATTTTAAACTTTTATATATTCAATTTTACTAAATAAATTAATTCTCTAGAATGGGGACATCAAAAATTTACAATATAACACCCAAAGTTTCCACGGTACACTTCTATTTGAATAATACAGTAGCGTGTTTTGTACGCAACTTCGAGTTCTAACACACACCACAACCAATCAAACTAGTAGTTATGAATAGTAATGCCCACTTTTTGAAATTTTATAAATTTTATCTCAAAAAATGAACTTCATTTTTGGATTCAGAATATCGAATTTAGCCTAGGTAACATTTTTCTACTTTTCGGATAACTTTTATATTTTGATGAATAGTGAAAATTAGTAAATTTTATTTAAAAACAACTTTTTTAATCAAAATAATTAGTAGTGATAAGTTATTAATTTGAGTGGTTTTAAAGTATATTTAGAATATATTTTTACAATTTAATAAAATGTTGGTAATTGGACATAATTTCACAATTAAACAAGACATAAACAAGTATCAATCTTTTGATATTTATTATATCGTAAAAACACGCTTTTTGTTTTGACAGTGGGAATTAATTTTAAATTAATTTCTTCCACTTATGTGTTTTGGATTTTAAAAAATTGATTCCATACTTGGAATCAGTATGTCAAAATTGTGTAAATAGGTATCTTTTTTTAAAAAAATTTGATTATTTACTTCGGTAAATATTTTATTTACCATGGTTAAAGGGTAAATCCGGTAAATAAGGGTTAAAAATGATATTATAATAATAATAAATTACCCTAAAACGTGTCCTAACCTTATTGGGGGATATATGTCCGACCATGGGCATCTTTGGGTCGATTTTGGGACCCCATGGAGCCACTTGTAGGTGATAGGGACACTTTATATTAATTATGTTAAATAAATACAAAAGTGACATAAACATATATCATTTAGAAAAACCATTTTTACATAGGGTTATATATGTTGGATTTCGACTATAATTATTCATTAGAAAGAAAAAAAAATTTCCTACATAATTGTATTTTATTTATAATTTTTAGACATTGAAAAAGTAAAAATATATATGACACAATAATGATGCGGTATTTTTTTATTAATGAAAGAAACAAATAATTGGTATTATAAATGTTAAAATAATTATAATTTGAAATTTTTGATGACATAAAGGAATTTCATTGGTTAATATGACTTGTTATAATAGATTAAATGAATTATGTTTGAAGTAATAATGTTGTTAAGGCTTTATATGAAATCAATTATTAAATATTGTCAAAATTTACATAAAAGAGTTTTTAAAACAGATATTATAATATTAATTGATATTAAATTCCTAAAAATCTAAGGTTCAGCCAAGAGACTTATATCATGATATATGTATCATTAATGGACCACTTGGGGTTCTTTTGGATGTATATGGTATGTTTCTTAACTATATAATATAAAAATACAAAGTGACATGGTAAATGTCAATCTAATTAACTAAGAGTTTAAACTAAAAGATAAGGTTAATATAATGACTAAAACTTGTCTAAAATCTATTTGTTGAGTGTTTTGAGACCAATCCACACCTTATCCTTTACATAATCCACTTTGGAGCAATTATAAACCGAATATGAATTTATTATAAATTAATACTTTAATTGTTTCATAAAGAACCACTCCTCCCCCTTATAAAAGGACCCAACTTCTAACCAATTATTCACACCTTAAATGCCTTTTGGTTCGGCCAAACTCTGCCCAAATTCTCTATAAAATTACCTCACTTAAACCTATAGGCCTTAGTTTGATCATATATCCAATATATGGAGTCCTTTTTATCAAATCAAAAGGAAAAACCCAAGAAGAGGTAATGTTTTCACCACCCTCTTTCAAATTCCTTTCTTCTTCACCTTTTTCTTTCTTTTTTATTTCTATTATAAAATAATAAATCCAGTATCTAGTATATACCGTGATGTTATTATAAATATGGTACATTCATATTCATTATTCTATCTATCCTTTGAATGACATTTCACCATACATTCGTACGTACGGCTTACCGTCTCCACGTCGTGGTGTAATTGTTATTCAATACATTATTATTTGGTTAGGTATTATAATGATGTGTATTTGACGTAAATAATAAATGTAACATTATAATGATTCTTTATATCTGATATTAAATCCAATTAAATTTTATTTTAATATAAATGAATGATATTTTCGCTCGTGCGTACATACGGATTACCGTCTCCACGACGCGATGAGATTAGTTTTGAAGTTCACCATTCATCGATGATTATAAAAATATATATTAATAATAAGTATGTAATATATGACATAATAATTCTACTGGAGTTATATATATATATATTTATATATATAAGTATTTATGTACTTACATATATCTTATTCACTTACTTCCGTTCAATACTATATGAAAACAGAAACAACGTTTATGCATATGTAGGGACTACCGTCTCCATAAACGGTGTACTCCATTTCATATATATGTCTATTATACATATTTATATTATAAATATATATGATATATTTTTCATTTTTATATTCTTTAATTATTTAAATCATGATCTAAGTGATACAATCAAGAGTAACAAGTTGAAACACGTACAATAAAGGAAACGATTATTACCCGAGATGTTAATTTAACATGGAAAATATTACTAAATTGGTAGTATAAAGTCATAAATTAATATTTTATGATATAATAAATATTAATATGGTGCTGTTATAATTTAATAACATACGAAGATCTTTGTACATGATGTTAAACGTACTCTCGACTAAAGGAAAGTGCAACGTAAGGGGTTTTCATCTCACTCCTTATTCCCGTGAGATTCATGACATATTGCCACTATTACCTCTTGTGTGGTGTATGTACTGCCCATAATTGTATTCCTTGTGTAATAAAATTTAATTTATCTGTATTCACATATTCATTGCATGATACATCTTTCATGAGTTGTATGTTTCGTATGTTACCAAATTGGTAAGGGTTAATTTCACAATCTCATTATTATCCGAGGATGTTTTTACGTAAGTATATATTGGGTCATATTTATTATCCATGTCCATGTATTATGAAAGTGTTTTCAAAGGGATACTTTTAAGGGACCTTTTTTACTAAAAGATTAATTAAAATGTTTTACGTATTTATTCTTCTAAATCTTCCTCATTAATGTGAATGTATTCAAAATGGGTTTTAAGGATTTATTTATATGGAATTGAATGTTTTTAAAATGATAATTCCATTCAAAAGTTTCAAAATGGTATGGGACACTTTGATTCAAAAATTTCTTTAAATGAATTCTTTTCTAAATTGTGTGACTTTTAAATGTTTTCATGAAAAAGGCGTAATTCTCTCTAAGAGTTTCTCAAATAACTTTCATCCATGTCAAGATCCTTTAATAGATTTTAAACTTGTTTTGAAGTTGATTTATCATGATACAAATCTTCCATATTGTGTTGAAGGTTTTGTGATATGTTTGACTGTGGATGTGTTATTCTTATACCATTCATGGTTTATGGGTAAAGTGTTGACATTTCGTATGATAGTTTTAATATGAATGTTTATGTTATATTTCATCCTCTCCTTAAGATGAATGCATTGGACTGGTATGTTCTGGGTTGGGGACTAGTTACAGATGACCCTCTAGGTTGATGTCCAGTTATTAGAGGCACTTCGGGTTGGTTTCCGGTTATTAGAGGCACTCTGGGTTGGTGTCCAATTATAAGAGGCACTCCGGGTTGGTGTCTTCTTATTAGAGGCACTCCGGGTTGGTGTCCGGTTTTTAGAGGCACTGCGGGTTGGTGTCCGGTTATTAGAGGCACTCCAGGTTGGAGTTCGGTTATTAGAGGCTCTCCGGGTTGGTGTTCGGTTATTAGAGGCACTCCGGGTTGGGTTCCGATTATAGTTAGCCCATAGGTCTTGGCACGAGGCCTTGACAAAGAAATTAAAGTTCACCATTATCCAATCCATCATTATGAAATTGGTTAGTGATATTGCATGTGATTATTCGACTAGTAGAATGTCTATTTTAATAAGTAAATGGAATTATTTCATTTCATTTTTTTTCCATATTATACTGAAGTTCAAGTTTAAAAGGCTTTTGTTTTAGTTATAAATTGCCTTAAATGTTTATGCTTATTTATAAAAGTTACCAAAGTATTGTTATCCTTACTGAGCATCTGAGCTCACCCCTTTGTATGTTTTTATTTTTCCCAGGATTCCAAGAAGTGTATATTGATTGATATGCAGGGTTGAGACAAGGGAATAATGGAATTCATAAATGATTATTTATGTTTTTTTTGTATTTTATGATGTTTAATGTAACATTCATGTATGTAATCTATTTTACAAGACTACTAAACTGATCAGTCCTTCGGGACTTAATTCCTTGTAATCATGCCAATGTATTAAAATAATGCACCGACTCTGGGTAACTGGGGTCGAGGCATTACAGGGATGCTGATGCTTCAATACTCTGGTTAATACAACCAGCATGTGTTGCACTATAAGAAAAGTGTGCTGCTTGTCTGACCCAAAGATCAGCATTGGAAAGCATTCATCATATTGGAACCTGCACAATGCGATTTAACCTATGTAGTTCTTATCGAAAAAAAATATTCCCCCCTCCCAATGGTTATGCTATAATATGTTGGTATCTAGATACCAACAGGTAATGAGATCTGGAAGAAGATACTATTGACTATAGGTATGGAATTGGGATGTCCACACTGCCTCATTTAATCCAATGTGTTAGAGCTTGGCCTCACACTCTAGAAAGCTGTAGCATTCCAAGAAAACCTAGAACCACAAATCAGAGAATTTGCATCCATATTTGATTTTCTAGAACACATTACTGCCATTTTTGTTGTCATTCATGCTAATGTGATCAGTTATGACATATCGAGAAAGGAATAACTCGATCATAGATGGATCCCCCATAACTATACTCACCCATCCACTTATCATGTTGACGATGATGTACTCCTTCTCTTGGGTATGGTGACCAAGGACAATGATGTTCTCGTGCTTGATCTCATCCACATGTCTGAACATGGAGTGTTTTATGTTGACCTCGATGCTTAGGATGTTTAGCTAATCCATTAATAAAAAATTCCACATTAGGAGATGGGTTTTAAATGGGTAGTTCATATGGGATTTAACCAGCACTCACAAAAGCTCCGATTTGTTGTAAATTACCCTCCTTTCTAGAGGGATCAATGTGTTTTTGTCCATAT
This sequence comes from Viscum album, assembly GCA_963277665.1. Lineage (NCBI taxonomy): Eukaryota > Viridiplantae > Streptophyta > Magnoliopsida > Santalales > Viscaceae > Viscum > Viscum album. The sequence continues at coordinate 88,004 of CAUJRU010001552.1, read as the reverse complement.
CGCCCATCTAGGAAGTGGAAGAAAATTCAAAGTTTGTCTTATTTTAATATAATGTCTTTATTAGATGATTATGTTATTGTAATGGAAGGTTCAAGAAAATTATACTTATTAGCTTGTAAATGGGGAGCTAGTGCATGCCATTGGATGTGTGTGTGAAAAATCTGGATTTCTTGTAGAAAAGGTATCATACAATGGACATTTTTAATGAAAGACATTTTCAAAGGTCGAGTCATCTAAAAAAAGAGTACTTCCATTCATGATTTAATTTTTCTATCATGGAAAATGTCCTTGTACCTTATAGAGGTCCCCCTATGCCTATAAATAGGTCACAAATGGCTAGTTTCTGGAGAACAAATCACAGAAAACACATTGGAGGATGATTTTATAGATAATGAATAGGTTTCTTATAATTTTCTATTAGTTCCATAAAATATGACATTTTAGATGAAATAGACTTATGTGAAAATTGTGATATATAGTTTCACCGATGATATAATGGATGATGTCCCACCTAAGGCCCTTTCATGCCAGAAGGACTTATTTCATACAACCCCAATGCACAAACGGTCCCATTTTCCAGGATATGGTGATGTCAATTTACATATGTTATGTGTAAAATCCCATATGACAAAGGATATATAAGAACAAAATAATATTTCTTCATCCAAGTAGTTTCCTACCTAAAACCATGGATTTTTTAAATTAATGTATGCTCACCCTCCCTTCAAGAGGCTCTGTAGAAGGAAAAAAATTGATCTCCTATGCGTTAATTCTATTATTCCATGAATGTGTGAAAAAATAATGATCATGGACCCTAAAAGGTAGATAATTTTTATAAGAGACCTCCAGTGTGACCATGAATAACAAGGCCTACTATTGAGTGATCCTAATTTAACTTCTCTTTAGCACAATAGGGTGTTCATAATGATAAGATTCATATGAACAAACAATACTTGGGAAAAAATTATTATCATTCATTAAACCATGCATTGTGAATTCATCAGTTTCCTTAATATTAGATCCCTCTTCTCATGTAGCTTTTGTTCGGAACCAAACTCAGTTTCATGCATCAGGATCCTAGTCCCCTACCTGACTTCCCTTGTGCCTCTAATCCGAAAATTTCCTTACCCATTTCTTCTCTGAATATGTTCCATAAAATTTATTTAATATATTCATAGGGACTCTAATGTTGACCTTTGAATTAACAACTCATACTTGGTAGTTCTAACTCCATGTCCCACACAGAGGCGTAAGAGCTATGGTCACATAATCCCTACGGGTGAGGAGTAAGTCCCCCCATGTCTAATCTGCATGACATATAACATCCTAGTTTCTCATCATAATCATATTATGTTAATACACAAGAAACATTCCATAGAAAATGATGTAAAAATGTAGCCTTACCATATTTAATGAACAAATTATTCCCCATGTACGATCATCATGGTATTTCACCTATTACCCCACCATGGGATGAAACACCACCCCTCGGGACAAAACTCCCAAACCTGGGTAGTTTTCATGCCAAAAACTCACACCATATTTTTTCAATATGGGATGAGACAACAACAATAAGAAGATACCATGCATAAAACCCTAATCTTTCCCCCATGAAGAATCTTCTTGCGAAAGGATGATTCTTCATGTATGACCCATACCTTTCCTTTTCGATCCCCCTTTCGTAACTCGTGCATCATTATTACATGATGCCAAAATTCAAGGATTAGTCCTATTAGACTAACTGAAAACAAAAACATCAAAATATGTGGGTCTTCATATATGGCTTCTAAACATGGTACATAGGATGCCTCCATGAGTTCCTATCCCAACAATAATATACTTTCTAGGTGTTCCCTCTGAGGAAAACACCTCCCAGATCTACCCCTATGGTAAATTTCTGTTTCATAACTCCATATTTAACTCTGAGCGGTGTTCTGATCCATTATTAAACTATCCAGTTGTAACAACTTCCCTCCCTGAGACACACATCCATAATCATCCTCTTTTTAGAGTTCTGATCAACCAATAAAGTCTCTATAAGATGTTAAACTCATTCCCCAAATCATCTCAACCATAAATTTCAACCTGGATTCACAAAATGTTATACTCATTTGTTCTTCAAAAGACATTAAGATCAATCAATATAGGATGTTGAAATTATGACCTGACCAAAATTACACATCAAATTCAATAAACATTGGATGAAAAAGGTAAAATCAAGGGAATAGTTATGCCCATGATGTTAATTACATCATGATAGACATGAGATTCCTTAGCTTCCATGAATATGATTATATATACAATATTCCCTCATATTATGAATATTTACATGGGATAAATGTATTTATTATCTAGATAATCCCATTAATGCCCAACAATAATAGTCTCATGACTGAAGGTTTCTTTCATATCAAGAACGAAGCATCTTAATTAACTAGCATCCATATAAAAATGGCACCAGGAATGTGTTCCACAATCATAACTCAAATCTATGAGACACATAGACATGGAAACGAACCCCAATGGCGAATCCATTGAAAGAGGAACCAACTTTCCATCATCCCATTATGATCATGGACCATACATCATCATTGAAGGTGATAGAATCCACCTTCCATAAGAAATTGGGAATATAGGGAAACAAAAAAGATAGTGTTAGCATTTCAAAATGCATTTAGTCCCCCAAAATATTTTATTAATGAATGAGCATGAATTATATTTAATATTGAAACAATCAATGTAAATAGGATGTATAAAAAATTAAAAATTCCACCATGGTGAAAAATAAATTACAAAATTGAAAGGGAGAACTATTATAAATGTGTTTAAAAATATGGTCGGAATGATCCAGTATATATCATCCACTCAATAGAGATTTAGTATCTTATGTTTCTCCATTATATTTTACAGAAACCCAGGAACAAAATAACAATGGAGAAAAGATATTGGTTTTGATAGAAAATAAGAAACAAAGAAGGACTTTGGGTTTTATTGGAACTAAGGACTATGAACATTAACATTAATGGTTTTGAGAACCTAATGAATTTTATGAGAATATTGGGGTAGGTTTTTAAAAACATTGTACGATGATAAAAAAAAATATTGTGAATAATTAGATTAATATGATGAATGGAGATAGGGAGAGATTATTGGATATGATCCATTAATAAATAACAACTGTGGAGATATTATATAAATTATATAGAGATAAGTTTAAGTAATATTGAATACATTGAATCCCATTTTTCCTTTTTAGAATTTAATGTTCTTGGAGAACATTTCAAAATAAATTTTGATGATATATTCTAAAGTATATATTTATGCAATATGTTTATTATTTTTTGTTTTTTGATTCAAGCCTCCCTATATGTGTGAATGTAGCATAAATAGAATATAGTGATCTCTTAGGTTGAGATATGCCTATAAATAGTCTATTAAAATCTATTAATGTAATTATTTTATGATATTTAATAGAGATATATAATATATATATATTTATATGACCTACTGACAGATACTTCACCATAGTGTGGTGAAATAAAATTTCAAAGTTTGACTCTAAAATGATAAACACCATGACTATAGAGGTTAAGGATATTTTTAAAATGTATACTCTTGAGCCACTACACCAATAAGGGTTTTTTTCTTTATGAAAAGTTAGAATCCCATGGAATCATACCATGTAAAATTCTTACAGGGATCATATGCATTTCTCATTAGAGACATCCAATATTAAAAATACCACCACTCTGGGTGTGGTATACTAATACATCTATAATAATTTTCGAAACATAATGGATGAAGTCATTATGATAAGTTATAATCCAAAATGAAGAAATAAATCAAAAATGAACACTATAACCAATAAATGTTCTAAACTATGTTTAGAAACACATAAAATGATTCTAGTCATAAAACACATTAGTTGTTCAATAATAATCAAATGAAAATCATATGATTTCTAAGATTATGATTTCATTATGCATCTTACACTAATATTCTTAAAGGGATCTATACAATCCATGAATATCAATACATTCATCCATTATATTTACACCAATGTAGGTATGTCTAATATTCATATAATAGTGACATGTCTAATTAATCGATAAGATATGAATCCTAAAAGAATATTAATAATTTTAAGAACATTCTATCATATTCTCATGGTGTAAGATACATCGTATAAATACTTCGATTCAAATAAATGATGTGATCTTGTCATAAGTGATAATGGTTCTACATAATCTCTCATATTTCAACATTGAAACCCATCTTTCTCTCTTGATAGTGGTGAAACCGAGGGGGAAAAATTAAATATTCTCGTCATACAATAGGATATTATCTCTGAACTACTTTTAGGATTTTTTTAGAAGATAATATAGTTATGATTGAAGGTATTTTTCCAAAAATAATCAAAATCACTATTTCAGTTGAAAAATAGGTTAATACATAAAAATATTTAAATAAAATCATGATGTATATATATGGAATTTTAGAAAATTCCTGATATGGATCCCCTAGTGGATAAACATTATTGTGGTCGACTATAAGACCATGATGGATGAAAATTGGAAATATAGAGAATATATCAGACCCATATTTCAAAATTAGTATCCAAGGATGATAATTTATTCAAATACAACTTCTTTTGTGATGTTCATTACCCAAAATGTATTACCATTTTTTTATCCTTTATGAAAAAATAATTGGGATGTAATGTTCTATAATGAATTGAATGATATCAACCATCTCAGTATAATGGATGATTTACTAGTATTGATAATAGAACTACTAATTAATATATGAACCAGATTCCTAGTCATCTACTTTATTGGAAGGTATTATACTGATAACTTGTTCTACATGGCCCCATAATATAAGGAGGACACTTACTTTAGGGTAACCCATGGGAAATAATATTACCAAGATAATCCACTGGCTTGAAAAAATTCAGAGATTAAAACCAATTTTATATGCACTATATTTTAATATCCATTTTAATGAAAATTATTTAGTCTTAAATAGAATATTTTATGGTTCAATATTAATAATTCTATGAATATATTTCTAATATCGAGTCTGTTTTCAAAAAAAATACCAAAATATAACATGGAGAAGAACCCCTAAATATGTGAATTTATTAGAATTTATGAAAAGTACATATCTTCATGGTACTCCATCCTGACATAATTATTGACACTTTAAAGAAGAAAGGAAAAAATTTCATGAATCCATATCAGGACCTCAATGATTTTTTTATGAATACGAATATGTATCACCTAGATTTGATGCTTTAGATCCACTCACACCAAAATGTTTTTCCCGTGTTGAGGTTGATGATTAATGTTGTCAATAATCTATGGTAAGATGAATTCAAGGAAGCCATCAACGGTATCAAATAGTACCATATGTACTAACTAGTAATTATTGGATTATCCCCCTACTTTCATATAAGTGTAATTTAGTAAAGTTTAATTTTATTAATTACCATAAAAAATAATTTTGGATGTTGATAACTATGTTTTTTATATTGAGAAGAACCACGTTGATTAATTTTCATAATGTGAAAGATATGAAACTATTTTTATCACCAATAGGTCCACCTCATGTTTTTTTTGATCTAATTATATACATTCCCTCAGTTTTATAATGTTAACCTGAAATCTAACTTGATGGGTATTCAATTTATAGTAGTTTTGAGTCCAAATTATACCATATAAAGAAATAAAAGGGAAAGAGTCTACCCATTTCCACATAGTGCATCATGCATATGAAAAATCATTAATAGATACATAACTCCAGGACGATTATGACATGTAAATATATGATACTTTCCAATCAATGATGATTTAATTATATTGTGTGCCTCAGAGCCCAATATGTAGAAGGATTGAAAATATAATGAAAAATATGTCCATTGTGGGGACTGTATTCATCAAGAAAACAAAAGTGGGGTTTTCCTTACAATATCATACTATTTTAAGGATGTACCAACAATGAGGAAAAATAAAATTATATCATTTCAGTCTTGGAATTGATCAGAAAAACACCAGCATCCCATTTATACATTAATATAGACTCAGATTTATTGACCAAGAAAATTAATTCTTATCATTCCATCATGAATGAAGTGTTGATTCCCATGAATGATTATATTTTAGTGTTAATGAATGAATTCACCTAAAATCAACTAATGTCTCATCCCATGTATTCATATAATTCCCAAGAGGATAAATTGGAAAATGTATCTATAACCAATGAAGATTCATACCAATATAAAATGTTCATTTTCATAGAACATCATAGGGTGTTCTCCTTATTTTTCTATAGTGGTATCCAAGAAATTAATAAAAATAATGCCTCTTTTGATGGAGGAAATACTTTAAATTAATCAATAGAAACCATAATTGGATAGATGTGACCCATAATAGACTACCTCTAAAGAAATATCCTTTAATTAGATCGAGCCAATAAGAAATATTTATTTTGTTAGAGAAAAAAGTTTCATGCATTAAAATAGTATAAATTCCAAGAGGATCCAAATGAAATGAGATTTTAATTGAGTTCTCCAGGGTTAAAATTATGGAGGATAGACACTACCTATTATGACCGAAGTCTATAATAGCACCTGTGCATGTCAGTAACTAGGATCAAGGATATACTAATTAATATATGGATACCTTTGTCCATAAATGATGCATGCATGTATGTAATTCACTAAGAGCTGTAAAGATTTAAAGATAAATTAAAATTTCATTCATCATCCTTAAAAAACTATTAATGAAATCCAAATACACATGAACATTTTCTTTATATCAGATAGATGTCATGGGATATTACCCTCTAGAAACAACTGTACAGTTCAAGTTTATCATTCGTACCAGAAAATTTATTTTATAAAATGGGCCAAATATATACCACTAAAATAAGTCAAAATGAATGATTCTATAATTCTTTGACGGGTAATATTTATATCATATTTGGTGACCCTAAGAAAATATTGAAATACAACGATATTTTTTTTCATTATTTTTAATCAAAGAAATTCTATCGAGATATCAATACCCAATCCAACCATTCAACCCACTAATATGAAAATTTTGATAAATAATTATGAGGTATTAATTAACTCTATCTAATATTCTTTACAAGATGATTAAAAAAGATAAAATGTCTCAGGCTGATAATATCCTAATGTTGGAATGGGATTATCACAACATGAATTATACCAATGGAAATGTAACTATATCTTCTATTGTGGGTTAGACATAGGCAGTTATTCACATTTTTTTCTATTTTAATCACTTAAAATAACCATATATTGTCCAATATTTAAATAATAAGAATATGATATACAACTTAACGAATTTTAGTGACATGACATGCAAATTTTAAACATTATCTACAACCCTGAAATTCATCAGAATTGAGTTGAATGTGTATTGAATATGAAGGTTCTTATCTAGTAATTCATCCAAGAAAAATTATTATTTGACTTAAATACTCCCATGTGATATAGGATGAATCCCATGAATCTTGATCTAAAATTTGAAGGACCTTACACTATAAATAAGGTCCACCCAAATATATCGTACTCATATATTATAAATGATGATGGAGTAACACATGATATAATAATTAAAGGATTATGAAGAATTAAATTTCATAGATTTAAGTAGGGTTTATAAATTACATATTGTATGAAATTAATTTATTATTATATAGTCCATTGTGCATGAATTTAAATTTAATTGAAATGGACCTTAGAGTACAACCTTAAACTACATGGAATAATGACCTTGTTTCATGACATTAAAATACAAGATACATAGTTCATCCTATAATACAATAAACTACATATAATGGATGACTTATATATATTTGTTTATTTATGTAAAAGAAATATATATTTAAGTGTCTATATTATATTTATTTTCCTTATTCATGTTTGATTTTCATCAATGGCCATGCACTCGACAAAACCATCATATACATTAAAATTACACATGTCATGATTACAATGATCATAGGATATGTTGTGTTGCATGAGATATTTTCTATGGTTTTGTGCACAAAAACATTAGTATTTAATCATAGAGATGAGGATATTACACAATAACACTAGTTATAAAAAAACATCTTACACCATAATGAATCCACCTTAGTTTCCCAAAAAAATAATCAGAATATATTCACATGTCCTATAACACAAAATATATATGGATTGATTTATAGTATCATTGGATGTATAAAAATATACAGGTCACATATCATATACCTACCATAAATTTCATCCCCAAACAAATTTCACTTCTTTAGGGTAGTAGATACTTCATCAATTAATTGATGTAGTACTGAGATAAGGGAATTTATGGTTTTACAAGAGTGAGATATTCAAAAACCCCTCTACATAATGATCCCCATCATTTGACCATAAAATCCATTGAATATGAGTCCTAAAGATATGACTTTAACCTATGTGTGACCTGATTCCCATTTCCAACAGATATATAGTGACCCCAAGATCTCTCATCACAAGCCCAACCACACATTCCATTTTTACCCAATTTTCCCATAGTGATGTGTACCTTGGAAATTCACTAACGTGGTAACCCATATATTCCATATTCTCTTTCGCATGATCCAGATATGTGAAAATATTATTTATTAAAACAATATATTTATATATTACTATTATAAGGAGATACATAGTGAAACACATATATATTATATTCATTTCTTCCAAAAGATAAAAATCCTATCTATTCCTTGAATAATATAGGGATTGATCTCCTGATATTTGAAATTTTTATCCAATGAACATAGAGTACGATGAAACCATTTGATTTTATCATTTACATGATACAGATCTATATAGAGTCACCTATAAGAAAAGTGGCTGGCTTGATTCATATTATTTCAAGATAAGTAGTGAATTATTGAATTATTATCTTGGTAACTTCCCTAGATTTCATCAATTTTAAATATAACTCCCTATGTAAGTTCTCATCATTTACATATGTATTTTTTATTATATTTTACAATAGGATATCATATTTTTGATTAAAAATATATATCAATCGATTGCTAAAATTTTAGGACAAATATCATTTCCTAAACCCTATATTTTTGTCAAAGTAGTAGATAATCGTCCATATAAACATCTTTTAAATTTCTCATAATATCCTAAAAACAATTAGAATTATAAGGTAGGTTTCTTATAACTTTTTAATACCCTTATAACATATACAACACATTATAATATATGTGTTTGAATCACTATAAATAATTCATGGATACTGGAACTAAGTGTATCTAATTCCAAAAACATCCACACTACATGGTATTGATATATGCACCACAAAGACAATAAACCAACCAGTGGAATGTTTTGGTCTAACATAGAAGTTAATCAAACCCCATGAATTATTCAAAATGATATCATGGAACTCGTGATTCACAATTTTGTTACAGCCATTCTAAGCATTATTCATCTATTTCATTACATCCATTAATGGAAAAATATATCTTAATGTATGTTTTTATTAAATTTTAGCATTGGATTTTAACCAAATTCATGGTATTTGATGTTATAAATAATGGTTTCAATTTTAGTTTTACTAAAACTGGCATTTAAATGTTAATAAAAATTTAAATTTAAGGTGTATTTCAACATAAGTTTATAAAAACACACATTCAAAATACATTTCCACATCGATTTTATTAGAAAATTTATTTGGAAATTATATAATGGAAATTTAAACATTTAATTTGAGTAAAACCAAAATTTGATGACTTATTATTTATTATGGGAAAATCATTGAAGACTTCTAACATTATTTTTTACAAAAATCTATTGTTTAATGTCACTTTAACACCTATAATTACATAAAACCATCATTGAAATTCCACCTCAAAATCATATATGAATTTCAACATCATTTGTTATGTAATAACCAATGTTGAAAGTGTTTTTCAACATTGGTTTCCATAAAACTAATGTTGAAAGCCTTCAGATAATTCTATGATTATCTGTATTTCAAAAAACTAATATTGAATGTTCAATATTCATGATTCCATGTTGACTTATATAAAAAATGACGTGGAATCTTATCTTAAAAAACATAATAGATTACATTCCCCAAAATGTTAATATATAAAAAACAACATAAAACAAAGATAATTAATATTCAATAGAAGACTATTTATTTCCATGACTAAGAATTCGTAATGACCTAAAAGATGTGATCAAGATAGGTTATAAATAGGGAAAATTATCCATAAATTAAATTTTATGAGGAAATACCTACATAATGATACAAAACATGTATCAAACCATTTGATATCACATGTCCAACTAATGGTAAATGGTTCATTATAGGATGAATATATGAAAATTTGATATGATATACCTATGAGTAAAATTTTTTATGGATATCATAATACAAGAAAGTAAACATTGAATTTATAACTATGTAATATATGATCATAGAATTATATTTTATAAATATATACCTAATTTAGTAGAAAAAAATAAATTTCTATAATTTTTTTTAGTAAATTGGTTTCCTCTTGAAGGTAAATGGAAAAAAATATTATTCATCAAAAAGAAATCACCAAAAATTATTATAGATTTGAAATCTATAAAAGATAAATAATTACCTTCTGATTATAATAGATAGTACACATTGCATACTATCAACGAGAAATATTAATTCAAGAACAATATCATTGGAATTATTCAAACCTAGTGTGACTAAGATGATAACATTATGATTGTTCATTCTTGTAATTATAAAAAAGTACATGTATTTCAATTAAATTTAGATCATTATATAAAATAATTAGGTGGATAATCATACCAATTTTACTCATCTTCATGACTCATTTATATTCTCCAAAACATGAAAATTATTTAAATCATGGTCTTCATTTATTTGGGAAAATCATAAAAAAAATGGGTTAGAATCCATAAATTTTATTAGCTAAAGAAATTAGTAAAAACCCTAATATGTTAATATATATAGATAGTCAAAGTTATTAAGCCTTACATCTAATTACATGTAGTTACATTTTTTAAAATAAAACCATAAGACAATATCATATCATTATGGAAAAAATTACTCTCTAATATATTTTATTATCAATAAAAGATAATACATCATACACATATTTCCCAATAAAATTAGAGTACATAATTTATAAAATCATATTTAAAAGTATTCTATTAACAAAACTATACACATTCCATTATTTGATGGCATTGAGGAATAGGTTCCTAATAAGGAGGAAGAGACTCCCGGATGAGGAATTGAGGGAGGCAGTGATCTAAAAGAGTGATAAAATCATAGAGAGGGAGTTTCCCACACTACAGAATAAGGTTATAATGATAAAATAATGACATAAATTACTTTTATAAATTCCCTTCATGTAAAAAAATTTATATGTTATTGGTAAATTGTACCAATTATATGAAAATAATGGTTACAACATTTAATATATAATTGAATTAAAAAAAATGAAAATTTGATGATAGTAAACCAATAGAGAAACAAAATAGAGTTGTAAAACCCATAAATAGTAAAAAAAATTAAATGAATATATAGTAATAAATATGCAATTAATCACATAAAATTCAAAAAGTTGAATTTTAACAAAATAAATTGAGTTCATTGAATGAGTTAAATAATTAATTCCACTGAATTGACATTTCATAATGACCAAAACATTGAAAATGAACATAAAATTTAAGATATATAGAAAAAAATGACATTTTTCAATATAAATTATGATACCTAATTTTATTAGGTTGGCAATCTGATGATTTTAGAAGAGTTTTCCTACATGAAATAAAAATATAAAAATATATAATTTGATTCCACTATGAGACACATCAATATATATATATATATATATATAGAAAGTACCATTGATTATGAAGAAATAAAAAGACCCCGTTTGAGTGAATTTTTATCATTGAAATCGTATAGAAATTGTTTTCAAATTATTGAATTTTATATTATATGAAACAAGAATCCATTTTGTAATTTAATTAAAATAAAAAATGAGAAAACCCTTTTTTCATTTATATATTTTACATGAAACAAATTTCATACAATAAACAAAAATTGTTATTATAATACATATAATACTTTTTTTAAGTGAGAAAAAAATTACAATCTCATAGTAACAGAATATAATAAAATTGAATTTAAAAAAAAATTGAATTCTTATTTCTTGAACAATAAATATATAATTACTACATTTCTCTCCAAATATTTCATGCTCTAAAACATGTTAAATCAAAATAAATAGTTGAAATTCATTATAACATGTATTTATGGGTGTAGAGGTATTTTCAAAAATAATATTACTTATAAACTAATATTTTGACCAATAAATATAGTTCACATTAATACAAATCTTTTTTTCATAATACCTATCAATTTCAAACTAAATAAATATATCTAGTATGTAATATTAATCCATAATAAATATGAAATAGTATATTTTATGAAGGAAATAAAATATTAGTTTTGGTATATATGTGGATTAAAAAAATACATTTTCATGTTATAAAGACATTTCCTCTAACATATATGTTTGGTCACAATAGTAGCTTAAAACTATAATTTAACCAATAACTTACATAATGAAATATTTTCTATAATTTACTATTCAAAATATATTTACATTTTGAATGAATAATATTTTGAAATATAATATTGTGACCAATACATTTTTTTTGATAAATAGATATTAATTTTATCACATATGATTATTTGGTTGAGCTATATAGGTTTTACGAATAGAATTTTGGAATATTACATGGTGAACATTTATATCATTGAAAACGCTCAACTTTAATGTGTATTAATAGATCATATATAGACCTTTTTTCAATACATATTAGATGATAAAACATAACTATCTTCATTTATAAAAAAAATTAATAATATTAACATATCAAAAAATAATTTTTAATTCATATGAATCTATGTGGTTTAAGAGGTTTAGATAGTTTTTATTTGAATTCTGTTTTTATGTCAGGTAATTAAATCACATTATAATATAATTTTATTAAAATCCATCATTTAAAAAAAATATTTAAAACAACTGGAAATTTTTTTCAATTAGTTAGTTAGATTACATAATTAAATGTCAACTAATTTTTTTCAAAATAACACATACCCTTGAAAACCTAAAATTATGGAAAATGGTTACAATAAATAGAATTTGTAATTTAGGATGGATGAGAATGTCACTTTTATTGTGTTGAAATTCTTTCCTCACACATTATAGACTTTAAAATTTGAAATAAAGTGATGATGATGGAGAAAAATAATTAACAAGTATCCATTGTAGCTAGACTAAAAAACAATGAAATTAATAAAATACAATATTTTTATAAAATATTAGTAAAATTGAAAACCAATAAATTCATAAAATAAAATAATTTAATATTTTCATTTGATGGATATTTTATTAAAGATATTTTAAGGTAATATAGAATAAATTAGTAATATTTTAATCTCTAATTTCCTGATTAGAAAAAATGAAGAAATAAAAATTAACAAGGCATTTTTCATTGAAGGTCCAATGAAAATAAATAGGAAAATGGTATTTTTATTTCAAATTAATAGAAATAAAAGGAAAAAATAAATATAATTTTTTTGTGATTCATCATCATCAAATTTGGGCAATAAAGTCCCTGCAACACATAGAGATATTAACCATTGAAGTTAGAAGTAGGATAAATTTTGGGACATAGTATTAGGGTATAAAAATAGTACAAAAAATTGAACATTGATGCTAAATTAAATGAGGTTGTGAAAATTTAGGTATTATTAGCGGAAGAGAACCAAGACTAAAACCTATAATAAATTTTGGATGAATCATGGAATAAAGAACTAAAATAGAATCATGTATGTAGCAATTTTGAGAGAACCAATCTCGAAGGATGGGAAATAGATTTGAATGGTTGACGAAACATCAAATTCTTGAGAACTTCTAATATTGGAGGTGGATGATGACACTACACTGTTGAGGAAATTACATGAAAATATAATCCAATATATATATATATATATGATGAAAAATATATATTATCTAATAAAAAAAATTTAAAATTAATTTCATATAGTTGAATTTAGATGGTTTTTCTGTTGACTATTGGTCATTTCCAAACCATTTCCATGGCCTATATTTCAATATATAAACTATGAAAAAATGCTAAAATTATATTAACTAATAATAAAGAACATATTAAAAATGATTAAAATTAACCTCTAACGATATTCTAAAAGATTGGCATACTCCCCCAAATACACTAATAGAAGGGATTTATTTGTAAAATAAAATATAATATATAATCTAAAAAAATATAGAAATTTATATAAATACAAAACCCCTTAAAATTTATTAAAATATAAATACCTGAATCATTTGGTACCCTTAAAATAAGGTAATAAAGAATCATTAAGAAAAAAATGATTATATAATTACTCATTTTTAAACTAGTAAAAGAGATATACACGATAATTTGAAACATTTTGTAGTATAAATATATTTTTTTATTAATCCAAAACATGGGATATGATGGAAAAATTACATGTAAAATTAAACAAAATATGCCAATATAATACAAAAAATTATTATATTAATACTATTTTTTTAACATTAATTAAAACAAAAATGCATAATTATTTAAATTAGAATCATACTTAAAAAATACTTTTGAATATAATATGTGATCAAAATAAGTTATTAATTCACCTAAGAGTAAATATCATTCAAATTATATAATAAGAACAACGTATTCGAGATTAAAATGTAGGATATTTTGACGTATACATTAAATAGTTAATATAACGAAACTTATCAAATTTATTCACTAATCCAATTGTGATTATCTTATACATGGAATGTAAAACATGATAAAAAAATTCCATACATCTATTTTGACAATTAATATATGTCTAAAATCATTAAATTGAAAATGAAAACAAATATATACATATATATAAAAAGGTAAATATTATCTAATATAAAATATATTTACTACTAAATTCAGCTATTGGATTGTATTTTTCTTCTTTATGAACAATTTTTCTCTATTAAGCATTCTTATTAAAATCAATTATCTTATACATCAATTAAAAAACATGTATAAAAATTTATAATTTAAGATAAATAAATTATAAAAATGAATAACTCATACTTATCTAAAAAGATACTATTTTTTACAAAAAGTAACTAATAAATAGGAAAACCAATCATAGTTACATTCATTTTTGTATAATAATCGAAATATTCTATAAACCCAGAAATATAAAACGTTCATTATTAATAACATTATAATTAATATTAATTTGTAATTGCGTTAGTGTTTTTACCCATTATGGAATAGAAAAAACAAGAACCTAATCTTCATACTAGTTAACATGTCAGATATATATTAAACTCTAGAAGGAGTTTTCACATATTGTATAGAATTTTCAATTTATTATAGACCTATAAAAAAATAAATAGTTGTGGTATAATTTGGAATAAAAAGGTGTGTGTAGAAACACAATTAAACAAGTATCATTATATTTTACTTTAAATCATATTTATTTAATGTACGGAAAAGTGAAACAAAAATCTACTTCCATGGAAAATAATTGCAATAGACGACCACTAATCTCATGAAAAATAAAAATATTAATTATAACTTTTAGCAATATTCTCAATGTATTGTGTCTTCAACATATATCAGATATCATCCAAAAATCATAAATATTATCACAGGATGAAGAAACCTAGGATAATCATTTTATCCCATCATAAATCATAGATATATCAAATGGTTTCTATTTATGAATCCTAAAAATTCTTCTGATATTATATTCTTCTATATAAATTAAATGTCAGAAGACATTGTATGTAATTTTAGTCAAATATAAATTATTTGAAATAAAACAATGCACACCTCATATGTTAGATTTTGAATAAGGATAGCCTACTAGAGTAAAAAATGAATCACACAATATACAAATATAGTAACCTCATTTGTATTAAATGAAAATAGACTATTTGAATAAATAATATCATGTACTAATATTCTTACATAACCCTATAAAATTGGTGGTAAATATGTTGAATCTATAAAAATATGTATGATTATAAATGTTATAATTCATAATAGGGATATGAAAGCTAGAAATCAAAGTATAGCAGTTTGTCCGGGCTCCACAGGTTGTGAAGGATGTTCATAATATGATTATCTCATAAGTTTTCTGACCATAGACTACATAGCTGATTGAATTAAATCATCTATCAAATTTTCAGGACTTTTAACTCAACATTGAAGGTCTCTATTTTTTGGTCACTTGATTCTGTACATTGATGATGAAAACCCTTTGTAAAAATAACTCTTGCCTCATATCATATTACACAGACATAATGTTCTAGATTCATAATGGTCTATCATGGATGTCCATCATACACTCAGGGATAAAATTACTCTGTGTTTATTTCTCCTAATTTTCATCGTGAATTTAAAATTTAAATTTTTATATTAGTTTTTCTAATTATTAAAATAAAAATAGTCAGAGAAAATACTAATCAATTTCATACAACATGGTCAGGTACATACTTATATTTCTATATAGGATATTTTTACCTTTCCAATCTCTATATTTTCTATTCTTTATGGTGAGTGGGGTAATATGGTAGATTGAACTAGAACTCTTCTTAACCAGTATCAAATTAATATCTTAATGCACCAAACTTATATGAAATAATTTTCTCCTCTGAAAAATGATACCCTATACATATTAAATAATGAGAGTATACATTATACTAGTAGTTATCTTAAAGAGATATCCATGGAGGAATGTTTCATAAAAATAAAATAATTTGTAATTAAGTAAAATAAATGAAATTATATAGTATATAATAGTTATCGTACCATAAATTCTTCATCATGTTAGTCAAAGAACAATTTCCTCAATGTATCAACATATAAAAACTACAACATGTGGGATGGTTTTTAATTAAATAACTTCGAAAAAAATAATTTTTTGTCAATTTGTTTTTCAAAATGTCTGTATCAAAAAATTACTAAATATAGAAATATTTTCATAATTTCATACGTTGTACAAAAATTACTGGAAAAATTTATAAAATAAATTGAATTTTAGTCAGTTAAAATATAAAATATTCTAAAAATTAGAAAAAAAAAATAATTGAGATATTTTACCATTATGAACTCCCAAATAGGCACTTTTTCAATATTGTCAATAGGAATCCAATCTGGATATAAAATGATAGTCCAATAAATGCTCTACATGGAGGTATAATTTGTAAACTGCATTTTGTTTTAGCCTATTTGGTTATTATTATAATCAAATACCATATATATTTTTGGGTCTCCAAAGGAATGATAATGTTTTTGCGAACATGTAATCCCATAACTATCGACTCAATAAGTCTATTTCTCTATAGAAGACTCATATGTATGAGCCGCATTAGAAGTCTTGTAACATTTTTTGAAATTAATATTCTGCTATTATTAAATGATTATATTAATAAATATTCAATATTACAAAAAAATATACCTCAGTAAATGTTCTTATTCCACTAGGTATATCATTGAAATAATAACATTTAATAACATTTTAGAAACCTATATATTATTTGGAAAGTTAAATTTTTGAAATAATAATTATAATAATATATAAGTAAAAAAATAGTTTCACATATGTGTTATTTTAAAAAATATTAATGATTTCATGATTCAAAACTAGATTATTTGAAATTTCTTTTAATATAAAAATTAATTATAATATGATATCGACATTAATAAATTTAATTATCATAATTATAGTAGTGTGTTATTATAGGAATAAATTTAATGAAAACAAAATGATATAAATTATGGGTTTTGATCAAAAAAATGACCAGTCTTATCAATTGAATAAAAAATTAAATAAAAAACTTAAAACAAATAGACAAATATATATAATTAGACATATGACAATTAATAAAAAATGTATTTTTAAAAAATTAATATTTTAGAAAATGAAATAAAATATAAATATTTACCTAAATAATTAAGAGAGTAATTTAGTGTTTCCCATATACTTTAGTATGATTATTTTGTATAGCATGGAATACATCTTTATTATAGTCATTTTTAACATTTTGATATCATGTAATAGAAGAATAATCCACCTATAATCCTTAACTTCGACAAAATCCTCATCACCCAAATGAATTATTTTCTGTTGAAAAAATACAGAACATTTATTATTTGATGATCAATTCCATCAAATAATTTCATTCCATGTGCCACCATGATAAATTGTTTTTCATTGAAACTATATCCTTCCAAAAAACTAGTGTCAATTATTATCCATCATGTATCACACCACTTGAATAGTCAATAAAGTTACACATAAACATTTGGATGAGAAGTTTATTATTATCAATTACAACTATATCGTCGAGAACTCCAAAATAGATTGTTTATCTTGAAATTATAATTTTTATTAAATTTTTAAATGGAAAATTTAGTGATGTTGGGATGACCATTAACCCACTATTTTCAACAGTACTGTTAACATCCTGATTTTTCTATAAAATTGATACCCATTAATATCAAAACTAGACCACATGATCACATTAATAGAGGATTAAACCTCCCCTCGTATTAATGTTTCTAATAAAGATATATATGTGATGAATTTATCTTTAAAAACTAAAATTAATTAATTATTATGCTCAATTAATTTCCACATTTCATTATTTTTGGATATCATTACATTAATTCAGAAATATGTACAAATATACATTTTTGAACCTCATTGAGTTTTTTCAAAATGTATAAAGGTGCCAAAATCACTTCATCATGTGGAATGAAATTTATCTTTAAACATCAAATCCCTCTTCATTCACTATCATCTATTATATTTCGAGACATTATAAAACATATATTCTCCACTTCATACAGATAATCTGTATAGAACACAATCACATCTTCTGATACATATTCTCGATTAATATTGGCCTCTACTTGATGATGATTGTTAAAAGACCCATTAGAAAATTCTACATCATTCAATAGGATACATCCAATGTCATTAAACGGGACCACATATTATTATATTATGAACTAGATAAATCACCATTTGAACCATTATATCAAAAAACATTGGTTATAAATACATTTCTTGTAGAAAATGTATAAGAAAATATTTATTATCCAACACGCTAAACACATTTTGAACAATGAATTTGGTATAAATGGATTTGATAAAAATTACAAAATCTCGATGATAGACTTTTTGAAGGGTGTCAATAATATACCACATTATGTGATCGTTAATAGTATTTTCATATTTAAATAATGTTAATGATATTTTATACCTATTAATTTAAAATCATTCATTGACATCAGTTTTTTCCATTTTGATGAATATCCACTTGATACATTAATAAAATTCAGCCCCAAAAAAACATTCATCATCCCACTCTTTATAAATGTGGGATAATCCTAAGGTTAATATGTTCCATTTCCATTCATAGTGGGAGATAACGCCAAATTTATTTCCATTGATAAAAAGTCCAATCTAGAATGAAATACATATTTTTTCATTCCTTTTATATATGACAATATTCCTATCAAACTGTGCCATATGTTTTTGTAAGTATTCGTAACATCAATATTATGATTTATCTCTAAAAAATTACAGTACGATAGTTTGGAAAATATAGATCTTTTATTCAAGATAATTTTTTGATGAAAAAACTTTCCTTTCTTTCCAAATTATAAATTAATAATTTTAAATGTATTGGAATATTATTCAACTAAAAATTGTTTTACAGGCTCAGTATAATCATGTAAACAATGAAATCATTTTTTCAATCTATGTTAAGGATGATAAATTCGAAAAATTCAATAATATCTATTGTTCATTATCCTTTATCCATTCTACTGTTGATAATATGTCGTCTTATAACATCCCAGGTTTTTCATAAATGTGTATTACATCATTTTTGATTAATTTTCATTATAATACACCAAAAAAAATTCCAAATATCATAATAGTCAGGTGCCTTTGGAAGTATAGAATCACAATATTCTAACTTGGTGATAGACCTTAAATGTCTCCCATAATGATCATCCCCTTTAGAAATCATACATAAACCAATCATCATAACATGTGGAAAGAAAAAATAATAAGGGGTGAGATCAGATCCTCAGTAAGGGTTAACTCATGATATATCAATCTATCATCATATAAAAGAATAAGATAATCATAATGGTATTGGATAGTGATCATAACATATGATATTCATACCCAACCTTTCATTTATCATAAACATGAGTCATTGCATAAATATATTCAATTTATAAGACATGAATCATAATAAATCAATCAACATGATCCCTGAGAGAATACAAATTCCATAAGGAAAATATGTGTGTCATGCTCATCAGCATTAAACATTATCAACTTGCAAAAATTGAAGCAGGTTGACTCATTAAGGAATGAACATGAAATATATCGAACACATACACTTAAAGGCATGCATCAAAGTACTTACATAACATTATTGAAATGAAATATTAGTTCTCACATCACATTTCTATCATATAATGAGGTTAAATAATAACAATGTGAACATGTAACATGGTAATTTCATAACATTTTATAAATGAAATATTAGTACACAGATAAAATCAATGATGTTATGCTTGAAAACCAAGACTATCATAATAGATAACGTCCCATATTGACCAGTCTTCACTCCATATTCCATTATTTTATATCTCTTGAGATATAAATCATTAATCAATTCCTTGGAGGGATATAAAGGTCTAACCAGTCAAAAAATGTAAACAATATTTATGTGTTCTATCAGGTAATAAAATTAATCATATCCAAGACCATGATATTAAATTGATATCATAAACATTACATTATATCATAACATTTGGAAGAGTTATAGGGTTGATAGTCATTCTAACATATCCTTACCCATGAAAAGAATTGGATTTTATAAGTATTTCTATATAGTATATCCCATAGAGGAGAAATGTGCTTCATAAAAATAATGTCATGAAACAAAAATCATTAATAGATAGAATATTAATGTTATCCCTAGATCATATCTCCAATAAAGAATATGTAAAACTAGAAAATGAAATCTTAGATGGAAAATAATTTTGAAAGATCATTTAAAATATTTATTTAAAAAAAGAACCTCTTCTCTTTGAAAAATAAATTAAAATGAAAAATATTTTGAAAAAAATTAATTTGATAACTATGTTGAAAAAATATAAGATAAGATTTCAAAAATTATTTAAAACACATTTGAAAAATTATACAATTTAAATATACTATTCTTTAATATTGTGATGAAAATATCATTTAAAAATATATTTGAAATAATTTTTATAGGAAATTGTTTTGGAGGAAAATATATTTCTATCTGAAGAGAGAAATAATGATTTATTTTATTGAAAACATTTTATAATTTTATTAAGTACCAAAGAGTCAAAAAGTGTATCGTTGCATGATGATATCATGAATAACCATAAGATAATAATGGTCATGAGAATGTTTGTAAAAACCCAATGTTTTTATGGATATTTTTTTATGAATAAATTAAAATTATATGTACGTATTGCAATGATCATAGTCCAAAACTACTCTCACATAGAACATACTTTTCGTAAGTGACATGGATAATTGTCATGCTGCAAATTACGCAAAACAATAACTTGGTCTATGTTACAAGAAACAAGGACCAGACGTATGTTCACGCCACACAATGCATCAACAAAACATTATGTCATTATTATTATTTAAACATGATAATTATAAAAATTCCATTAAACATACTAATATGAATATAACTAAATACATTTAAAATATATTTTATAATGATTTTACATGAATAAAACATATTGATATCAAAATATATAATTTTTTGAAAAGATCTAATATGTTTAAAAATACTATTTTGAAATAAACCTCTTTTCATGTACATATATGGAAAAAATAAACCAAATTTTAGGCAAATTTAGAAATTTAATTTGATAAAGTAATTTTTTTTAATTTATAATGATGAAATTTTCTTAGGGTGATTTTTTGTGATTTTCCAATGAAAATTCATTTTTTAAAAGTGAAAATACTAGATTTTAATTCAATACATGTTTTTAAAATAATTTGTTACAAGTTAAAATTATATTTTAATTATTTTCAATGTTTAATTAGATAATTTTTAAAACATTAATATATTTTATGTCATTAAGATCATGTTAAAATTGAAAATTAAAAAAAAAACTTAACATGCATTTGAATTTTTTTACATTAAAACCCCAAATTATCCACCCAAATATGGGATTCATTTGAAATTAATTTTAGACACTTATGTGATTATAATTTGGAAAAATGATTTCCATATTTTGAATCAGAATATTTTTTTCATATCTAATAAGTTAATTTTGTTTGACCAATAACATTAGTTAATATGAAAAATATTAATTACAATAGGTAAGGGAACCGTTTCATTAATAAAGTTATAAACCTTAAATTTAAGACCCAAAATGGCATAAAAACATGGTAAAACCCAATTATATGGCCATAATTCTACCATGAACCTTACATTATTGAGTTTATTGATTTTTTATGAAATTATTTTGGGTAAAAACGTGGGTATACCTTGTTTTAATAAATTCCCAGTGCATACTTTTTTTTCGTTTAAAAGTCCACCACCCGTACCTCTTCATCCTACCTCTCAAACAACATAGGTTTTCCAAATATGAACCCAATAAACATACCAATATCCTTATATTACATTGTGAATCCAACCTTTGGGAAGATTTTATTCCAAGGAAGATGTTTGGCAGAAACTAATCATATTTATTCGATTAAGAGGTAACACCTTCTCTCAAGCTCCATTCATGTATTTTCCTTCTCCACCCCTCCACTCTCTTTAGTCCTTGATTTTATAATAACAATAGTACCCCAAAATATACTAGGTTTTTTATGACTAGGCTTCACCCAACCATTACCACACCTCAATGTAATGGTTAAAAAACATTCCATTTTTGTTTATGGCGAACTCCCGCCTCACTAATCACTACTACAAATCATGACTTTTAACAATGATATAAGTGTCATTTATCATCACAAGAAAAGAACTAACTATGTTAGATATATTAAAATTCCATGAATTTTATTGGTTTTGATAAAGTTTTTATAAAGGACCATAATGTTTTTTATTTTAATAGCACACTACAACACCATAAACAT
Organism: Viscum album; assembly: GCA_963277665.1. Taxonomy (NCBI): domain Eukaryota; kingdom Viridiplantae; phylum Streptophyta; class Magnoliopsida; order Santalales; family Viscaceae; genus Viscum; species Viscum album. Next base: position 64,692 of record CAUJRU010001552.1, on the reverse strand, counting down.
AGTAGATATAAAAAAACAAGTCCCAATACTAAATTTAAATGAAATGAAATTTACAAAAAAAACCCACTATATTATATACATGTGAAATTTTTTTTATACAATGAAATAATAATAATTATTATATACATTCAAATAAACTATCATTTATATCAATTTTACCTAGATTTCCATTTACTTTATTTGTCGAAATATAAGCACTGCATGATTAGATTCAAAAAATCCACCTTAACTCAAACAATAAAATCCATATGTATAAGAAAACAATTATTATGAGTAATAATAAAAATAACTAAATTAAACATAAATATGAAATAATAAATTAATTCAATGAAAGATGATTTTATTATGAAAATATTATGATTACCACAATTATTTATTAGTAGAGAGAACATGGAGGAATGTGGTAAATTTCAATACTATATGAGTGAAATGTTTTGTGGTAGAAGAAGTTTGTGGATGATTTGGTGTAGAATGGTATGAATGATGGAAAAAGCACCCAAACTCGAACACAATTATCCACCTATATTAGAAAACCATTATTATGTGATTAATATAAAAAATAAATAAAATAAATAGATATTTGAAACAAAACATTGATACTATAGATAATGATTTTACAATTTTAACATCAAGATTACATTTGTAATGGAGAAGTGGTAGCATATTTTATCTTCCTACAAAGGAAATGGAGGCAAAATGAAATAATGTATAAATTATCCATTTAATGGGTGAAAACGTTTTAAAGGAGAAGGAGGATGAAAGTATGATAGAGAACCCCAACTCGAACAAAGGATTTCACCAAGATAAGAAAATAGTTATTATGTGGGTAATACTAAGAAGAAATAAACTAAACATTAATATAAAATAGTTTCTTATTTCTGTGGATGATGATTTCATTTTACAAACCTCAAGATTAACTCTACGATTGAGATGTGTCTACATCATTTAACTTCATTCAACTACATGACACATGCATAGAAATATTCTAAAATAAATGAATTCTACAAGGAATAATGATAATTAAATCAACGTTCCATTATATAATTTATATGAAAATAGAGATAGTATATTGTAACATAACCACTTCATCTATCCAAAGGGTTAACATCATTATATTTTGTTCTTTAGAGTCATTTTTATCATCATCATGTATAGAAGAAATTTTCTTCATGGGTAGTCAATAAATTAAATTAGATTTTGATAATGTAGTAGAGAACAAATAATATCATGAGGAAAAATATATATTAAGAAACACATATACCTTATCATTGATCTCTCTTTATTTTTTAAAGGTCTCAAGGACATATTTCCTTTTTAATAATCCAAGCACTCTCTTTGGGGTCCCCTCTAATGTACAAGGATTTAAATAATTTGTGACCAATAAGAACAAATTGTTATGTCCCTTGATTTAATATTTTTCTAAATCAACATTTTTTTAGTCACCAATAAGACAATTGTCCAACTCTTGTTTTTTGAATCTGATACATAACTATATCCAATTCTTGTGGTTTCATTATAAACAGATCATTTTTCCCATTCTACCCTGAAATTATCCTTCAAAAAACCCATTTCATCAACTTTCACTCGATTTATATCATCAACCAATTTGAAATAAAAAATGACACTGGAAATGTATTATTATAAAACTCATATATCTTTTCAATAATTCCAAAATATAATATATTTTTATAAATTGGATTTCTATCCTTGGAACCAGATATGTGCATCCCTTTACCCACAAGTGAAAATAAACTGATTGGCATCATACTAATGTCATCATATTGTTTTGTATTGAACATATAACAATTGATTAGAAAACTATTATAAGATATAACATTTACATTCTGTCCTATGGAAAGAAATTGAAGTATTTCAGTAATTGAATTTTTATTTTCGGAATACTCCAAATAAATTTTATACATGAACCAACCTATAAAAAATTTATTATTTGTCTTTGATAGTCATCCTCCATCCCTTGATGGATTCCAATAACAATGAACATCTTTGTGGTCTTCAATGTATGGATAAACATCTTCACTATTATGTAATATGTATATATGTGCCTGAACTTGCTCTATCAAGGTAATTCGAAAAACACCTCTTCTGGAAATCCCATCACAAATAAGGTGTTCGATGTGATGATAAATTGGGAGACTGATGCTTTCATCCTGTAACTGGTAATTGATACATAATTTAATAGCTTATTAAATATAATATCTTTTTTCAATACTACATTAAATTCATGACATAACCTATTAATTTTTTCATATACCATCCAATGGGGTACATCTATCTCTAATGGACAAGGCCATATAATTAAACCTCCATGACCAAGTGAACCATCATGTGGATAATTATATCAACGAATGATGTTTGGAAAGACATCTCTAATTCACCTAACATGAATACATTCTCCTTATTCATGATGGGAAAATTCACTTGGTCTACAAATTTACTACTTAAGGCATTGAAAAAGATGAAAATTATGGTTAAAATTTCTCAAATATTTTCATACAGAATGCAATGAAAGTAAAAAGGTATTAAGTCATACATCAAAACATGAAAGTACAATGATTTTATTCCTTAAAACACAAAATTATTCATTGAAAAAAATTCATGATATCTGATGAATACACATGTGGATATTTTACAATAGTAAGGAAAATAAAAAATTGAAATTTTTCCTATATGGATAGAGTTTAAGTTGCTACTGGTAGAAAAATTCATCTTATACCCTTCAATTGTGTGAACACTTCCTTTATCCACATTTCAATCAATTACAATATTTCTTTGATGATATATTTTGGTTTTCTCGGAACATTTAGAAACATTCCAATAGCACTATCAAATACATTTTTTTTACATAAATGAAATCCTCAAAATGTATGACATACAAAAAATTAAAAATATGGTAATTCAACTAAAATTGATCACTTCTTCCAAGATGATTTTGTATGGTTCTTCAAAAATTGTTTACCCCAAAAAGTTTCAATATTTTTTTCTTTTCTGTATAGTTGATCACTAGTTGCAGGAGATGATATTATACCATGTTCGACACAAAAAAAATTTATTTAATGATATATCCTCCTAAATTTACATAAGGGGGAAGTCATTTTTCATTCCATTCAACATGGTCCTCACTGTTAATTCATCACTTTTATGAGAATCATTCATTTTTACACTGGTATCCATAATAAATTTCAGATCATCGATCAATGGATCCTAATAGACTTCAATATCATTAAGGGGGCTCTTTGGTCCATATATATTCAGAGACAACATAATGTATTTGCGCTTTACGCATAAACAGGGAGGCAAGTTATAATTTACCAAAATGGAGGGACATGTACTATGATTACTACTCATTAAACAAAACAGATTTATTCCATCTTTAGATAATAAAAGATATATATTTCTTGGCTCATATCCAAATCAAATAAATTCTTAATCAATTTTCAGCTACTGAGGGGAATCTACTGGATGAAATAGGTTATAATTTTTAATTATAGTATCTTTATTCCATATTAATTGTCATCAATTTTTGTGAAATCCATATAGTCTTTTAAACCATGGAATGATTGGAAATTACAATTCAAATTTCGATGGAATTGATTCATTTTTCATATACTAATATATCCCTCACATAGGGAATTTTATGAGTGATTCATGTTCATTGTGAAATAATATGAAATCATTTGGAAAATAATGTATTTTTTATAGAACATTACCATTTAATGTAACATTCATCTAGAATCATATGTTTAGAATTGTAGTTTATTTTCTTCTGGTATCCTATATTTCAAAAGGCCATGTACATCTATATAGCTGGGGTCACTCCAACTTTTTCCAGACATTAAATTATATGTCTTAAATACCATTGAAAATATTGTGTATTTATGACAACCATTATACAGTGGTTTCATGGATAATCTATTTAACTCCTCAAACTTTTTTGGATAAACATGAATCCAATCTTCAAATTCGATTGTCATTTATCCCAAATGATCTCCATTATCTTTTACAAATGTGTTCATATCAAATGATTCATAAATCATAGTATCATTGCAATCAATATAGACATTCAATTTTTTCCTCTCTCTAGGCCTACATTTATATCTTTGATCTATTCTGGGAAAAAGAAAATGTTCCTACAACTCTTCCATACTAATTTTTCTGTAATAACAACTATGTAGCGACAGAGAATGGAATTTAGAAGGGTCGTCTACATGCCTCTTGCTATCATAATGAACTCTTATACTCCATCATAATATTAATTGGTCAAATTATTAGAATTAATCTATTTTAAGTTCATATCCATCCTATTGGGGTCATAAAAGACTAATTTTTTACAACACATAAATAAATACACAAAATTTATTTATTATCAAAGAGAGAGGTATATACAATTCTAATTACAGTAATATGGATCAAATCTACTAGGATATGTGAGTTCTTAGATATTATAAATCTAGTAATAAGGGTTGAGGGAATTGAAAAAATTGAGGGAGATATAGGAAGATAATAAATGAGAATGTCACTAAACTTTATAGGTTTAAATGAGAATATGGATAGTGTAATGACCCTAGCCTGAATTACACAAAAAAACTAGGTTATATCATCTTATGACCTCTAATAGGCCTCAATGTCACTAATGGTGGTTTATGTAATGCCCCGAGCCCAGTTACCCAGAGTCGGTGCATTATTACATAACATTGGCATGATCACAATGGATCATGTCTCGAAAGACCGATTAGTTTAGTAGTCTTGGAAACACTAGATATATTTATATGTCTTACATTACATCATAAGGTAAAAAAACTACAAAAACATCTTTTCTTCATATCCCCTCATACTATCCCTGCAGGTAATTCATAAATTACTTCTTCACATCCTGGGAAAAATAAAACATTAAAAGGTGTGAGCTCATATGCACAGTAAGGATAATAATATAGCAGATGCTTTCATAGATAAGCATAAACACTTAAAGCAATTTATAACTAAAACAAAAGACTTTTAATCTTGAACTTCCGTATAATATGGCAAAGATAAAATGAAAGAATGCCATTTACTTATTCACATGGATATTCTACTAGTTGAAAAATCACATGCAATATCAATAACCACTTTCATAATGATGGAATGCATAATGCTAGACTATCATAACCACATATCCAAGGCCTTTTGCCAAGACTACAAATAAGATTTTTTCCAAGGCCTTGTGCCAAGACACTAGTTCGTCTAATGAGTCCTACCGATGCATTGAGGAGCTATAGAGGGCTCCACCCGTCACTTACTAAGTCCAATGCATTCCTCATATATAATGTTTTAAACATAACATAAACATTCGTATTAAAACTAGCATACGAAATGTCAACACTTTGTCCACAAACCATGAATGGTATAAAAATAGCACATCCACAGTCAAACATAACTCATTCAATACAATATGAATGATTGCATTGTATCATATTAACCTCAATAGAGAATGATGAAGGATATTGACATAGATGAAAATAATCATCAAAACAATTAGAGTGAAATATCCCCCTTTTTCTTGAAATCATTTAAAGGTCACACTATTTGTCAAGAATCCATTTAAAATAGATTTTAGAATCAAAGTGTCCCATACCACTTTGAAACTTTTAAAAGGAGTTTTAATTTTAAAACATTAATGTCCATATAAATAAATCCTTAAAACCATTTTTAAAACATGGACATTGATGAGAACTATTTAGAAGAATAAGTCTTTAAAACATTTAAAAATGATATTTTAGTTAGAGTTTCTAACCAAAAGAGAGACACTTGTATACAAATAATTGAGTTAATAAAAACTTTGTAATATCATGAGAATAAAGGGATTCATGATATACTATGTCAAAGTACATTATATACACCACATAAAAGTGATTTGGTGTATAACAACAAAGAAGTTTCAATGGAATGTAAATTGAGACGAAATCTCTCATAAAGGCTGTATCCTTAGGTTAAGGATAAATCATAGACATAGTTTTGCGTGAAAAATATAAATACACTAAATATGATTGGATATTCAGTGTAAAATAATCAAAGGACATTCGCACATAATTTTGTAAAAACAACACCAATGTAATGGATGTTTAACTCAACAAATGGAGAATGAGTTAAAATTACTCTTATCAAATTCATATCGATGACTTGAGAAATTATCAATGGGGTGATTATGTGTATCAAAATTATATCCACAGAAAGGGGAGTGGAAATTATTACATAATCAAATGAATAGTGATTCCACACATAATCATAGAGTAAAATAATCAATGAAGTATGCGTAAAGCGGAATGAGTGGAAATTGAAATTTCAAATTCCCTTATTCATTTGGTAACTTATGAAACATGCACCCATGAAAGAAGTATCATACAATGATGATGTAAATACCCATAAATTAATTTATATTACACAATGAATATAATCATGGGTAGTTCACACACCACATGCAATAAATAAGTGGTGAACAATGGAATTCTCACGGAATTAAAAGTGAGATAAGAAACCCCTTACATTGTACTTTTTCCTTGGACGACGGTAGTTTAACCAACTGTATAATGGTGAAATAATTTTTATTAAATTATTCAATAATCATATACATTAATATGATATCATATGCGATCTTTTAACATTGCTTTGTTAATAATATCTTAGAATTATCGTCGTAACAGGTGTTATCTTACTCGTTTTCTTTTATATGTTTTGTTACGTAAGCCCTGGTTGTCAAGGATAGGTTGTATCTTTTTCATATCAAGAATGATATAAAGTCCTTAAAAATTCTTTTTAAATCATCAAATGATAATTATACTTGAATGGATACGATAGAGAATGAATCTCATCGCGTTCGTGGAGACAGTAGTCTGTACGTACACACGAGCAACAATATCATTCTATTGATATTAAAATAATATATAATTGGATGGTATATCATATATACCTAATAATTATCATGTTAAATTTTTTATTTAAATGAATTAAACATCATTATTATTCCCATCCAAATAATAATTTATTGAATAACCATTACACCACGACGTGGAGACGGTAATACGTACGTACGCACGTATGGTGACATGTTATTCAAAGGATGGTTAGAATACTGAATATGGTTTTAAAATATTTATAATAACATCACATTATATATATGATACTGGAGTTATTATTTTAGAATGGTAAAAACAAAGGAATAGGAAGTGGAAGAAGAAAGGAACTTCAAAAAGGGTGGTGAAATCATTACCTCTTCTTTGGGTTCTTCCTTTTGATTTGATCAAAAGGGCTCCTTAAGTTGGCTTTCTGACTAAAGGAAGTCCTCTAGGACGAAGTGAGGGAATTTTTGAGAGTATATGGGCAGAGTTTGGCCGAACCAAAAGGTTTTGAAGGTGTGAGTTAATGAGAAGCGAGAGTGCCCTTTTATAAGAGGGGTGAGGGGCACCTTTGGAAAAACTAGAAATATTATTTTATAATAAAATCATATTCGGTTTATAATGGCTCCAAAGTGGATTATTTAAATTTTAAGGTGTGGATAGGTCGAAAAAAACTCAACCAATAGAATTTAGATAGGTTTGGGTTACTATATTACCCTTATCATTAAGTATTAACTATTAGTTAATTAGTTTCACTTTTACAATGTCACTTTGTATTTTTATATTATATGATTAATAAACAAACTATATACATCCAAGAGACCCCCAAGTGTTCAATTAATGATACAAATATCATTATATAAGTCTCTCGGCCTAACCTTATATTTTTAAGAATTTAATATCAATCGATAATATAATATTTGTTTTAAAAACTCTTTTATGTCAATTTTGACACTATTCAATAATTGATTTTTGTGAAACTCATAGAAGAATGATTACTTAGAAAAAAGTAAATTAAATCATTCATAATATGTCATATTAACATAGGAAATTAGTTTTATTCATAAAAAGTCTCAAATTATATTTATTTGGGTATATACAATATCAATCATTTTAATGTTTCACTATTATGGAAATTACTGCATCACCATTGTGTCATAACTAAATTAAATTATTTAATATCTAAAAATTATAAATAAAATACCATTATGTATAAAATAGTTTTATCTTTATTATGAATATTTATAGTCGAAAATCCAACATATATAACCCTATGTAACAATTGTTTTTCTAAAAGACATATTCTTTTGTCATTTTTGTATTCATTTTAACTTAATTAAAATAAAGTGTCCCTATCACTTACAAGTGGCTCCATGGGGTCCCAAAATCGACCCAAAGATGACCATGGTCGGAAATGTATCAAAAAATAAGGTTAGAACATGTTTTAGGATAATTTTTTTTATTATAATATTATTTTTAACCCTTATTTACCGGATTTACCCTTTAACCATGGTAAATAAAATATTTACCGAAGTAATTATTCAAAATGTCTAAAAATAAAAGTTACCTATTTACACAATATGAACATCCTGATTCCAAATATGAAATATATTTTTCAAAATTCCTAACACAGAAGTGGCAGAAATTAATTTAAAATTAATTTCCGTTGTTAAAACAAAAAGCGTGTTTTTAAGAGATAATAAATACCAAAAGATTGACACTTGTTTATGTCTGGTTTAATAGTGAAATTATGTCCAATGACATAAATTGAATTAAATGGTAAAAATATATTATAAATATATTTTAAAACCAATCAACTTCATAAATTATCAATATCAATTATTTCGATTAAAAAAGTTGTTTTTAATTAAAATTTAGTAATTTTCACTATTTATCAAAATATGAAAGTTATCCGAGAAGTACCAAAATTTCACCCTAGGCTAATTTCGATATTCCGAATCCGAAAATGAAGTCCATTTTGAGATATATAATTTATAAAATTTCAAAAAGTATGTATTACTATTCATAACGGCTAGTTTGATTGTTTGTGGTGTGTTAGAATCTCGAAGTTGCGTACAATGCACGCCAATGCATTATTCAAAGGGAAACGTACCGTGGAAGCTTGGGGTGTTACATTCTCCCCTCCTTCAATAAATTTTTCCCTAAAAAAAATTTAAAATTAGGCTTGAGAATATAATGGAAAGTCCCGCATCGGAAAAAGAGTCAATAAAAGTATCACTTTAAAGGAAAGGAAGAGAGGTATAAGGGTCACCCAAGATAACCCATACTAGGATTCCATGTAGGAAAATATGGATATGGATGATAAACTAGGTGTTCAGTTCTGATGGAGAGGGATAGAAAACATGATCAGGAGAAAGTTAACACTAAGAAAATTACAAACTTGTGTTGGGACAAATGGTCCTTAGTCGCCTAGTAGGAAAAGTAAACGAACAACATTTTTTTGTTTTAAGTTACATTACATAAGGATGAGGAATTCATTTATGATATTGAATAAGAACATAAAGTGATATACTTAATTTTTAAGTATAGTTTCACTCTTTAAAAAAAATTACCTCTAACTCATTCTTTTTGAATAATGAGTATTCAAGAAGACTTGGTCATAATGGAAGATCTAGAATAAACTTCTATAGAAATACATGATCCACGTAGGATAAACTATATATTTACCTTGTCTTTAGAGATTAATCAAAATCATAATGGTTAGTATAATATCTGATGACCCCCCAAATGGATATTCCATTAGAGAAAAAAAACACTAATATTAATTTCTAAAATTAAACCATCAATACTCCAAAGTTAAGTAAATACCATTCAATAATCAATTTTCCTTCAAATCCTTCAATATAATCCAAAAATAATATTGAAACTCAAAACTTATAAGAATGTAGTATTCCACGTTATATTGTATCTTCAAATGAAATTAATTACTCTTAATGTCACATACTTAAAAGTGATTAACCTAATCATTTCCATAAACAACCCAAATCACTATAAATCCACAATAATAACATAGATAAAAATCCACCATTACTACTCAAATGAAATCCCATACTATTCTATTTTCCTTGGGCATATAGTGTTCAAAAAAAAAGCAAACAACTTCCAAAATAACATCTATCACATAATCACCAAATTATTTTCCTATACTAAGGGTATTAATTTGATAAGACATATGATCCCAAATAAAATTATTAATGATCAAGAAAATAATTTAACTAAAAATAATAGTCACACTAACCAGGGACATCATGTAGTCCAGTGGTAAGCGATAAATCCCAATCGCACTTTGGTTGTGGGTTCAATTCCCACAGCTTTGTCTGATGCGACGGGTTGTCACACGGTCTACGCATTGTCCTTTTTCAAAAACTATATTTTATAACATTACCAAAATGAGATAAATTCCTCAAAATACCATAACATATTTTAACCACACATGTCATATCATACCTTTCATTTTCATGCCAAATTATAATAACTTATAATTCTCTCAAACCCCAATGATCATATAAAACCAAATGGTTATTTATAACTATATCCACAAGAGAAAAGATAATTCTTTCTCAAATATCATTCTCACATAGAAAACTTCAAGGTTAAAAATACAAGAGAAAAATATTCCAAAGTAAACCCATCAACAAGGAACACCAATACTTTTTAAACATTTCTTCAACCATTTATTTCCACATAGCTTCTTCTTTGACCAAGAAAATATCCTATAGAATAGGGAATTCACTAGGGTAATGGCCAGGTCCCCTACATTTACGGCAAATGACTGTAAATGGATTCTTGGGACCATTTTTATCTTCTTACATAGTAATCTTCGTTTTTCTTTGGCAATTCTTCACTTTATGTCCTTCATTCCCACACATAAAGCATTTCTTTGTCCCATTGAGACACCTTCCTACGTGTCTCCTTCCACATTTCCTGCATGATGTAAATTGAGGATTCCTTTCTCCATGGTCTCTACTGCTGGAGCTATTATCATTCATCACCTTTCTCTTCTTTGTGGAGTCCGAGAATTGGTTAATATATATATTGTTGATCATATTTTTGGAAAATTTATTTTGCATAAAGAAGATATATTTTACGCCTATCAACATTCCATTTTGTTGCGCATTGCCACCACCATTCCCACCTTGTACATCATTCTCAAAGTCACTATGACCTCCTTGGAATCCAGCCATTGACTAAAACCAGAAAGCATTGTGTGAGTAAGAGTAGTCATAAAATCATTTAGATATTAACATGTCACCATATTCTGAATTTGAAACACATGAAGATTAACCAAGGTCATTTACTCTCATCTTATATATACAATACATAAAATCGGTTTGTAAAGAAAATGTAAATTATCCTAAGAATATCCCCCGGGAGTGTCATAACCAAGAGTGCAACAAGGCCTGTTGTCGTGCACCAGTTCCCGTTCGAGTCTAGATCAAAGCGGAGATTTCGGGTTTTACCCCTAGGTACATCTGTGCCAGAGCCGCCTCTACTTGCTCGTATCTAGACATGGATGTATTGCTCGGAAAACTCACAAAATCTCTACAATACAAAAATTATAGGATGTTATTCTATACTAATCCTCAAAATTCATCTTAGGTCTACATCCTCTAATCAGAGTTTACCTAAATCTAGCTCCCAAGGTTTGTAGTAAACTTTTTCTGATACCAACTATAACGGCCCGACCCCAGTTACCGAGAGTCGGTGCATTATTACATAACATTGGCAAGATCACAAAGGATCATGTCTCGAAAGACCAATTAGTTTAGTAGTCTTGGAAACACTAGATATATTCATAAGTCATACATTACATCATAAAGTAAAAAAGACTATAACAACATCTTGTCTTCATATCGCCTCATACTATCCCTGTAGGTCATTCATAAACTACTTTTTCACATCCTGGAAAAAATAAAACATTAAAAGGGGTGAGCTTAGATGCTCAATAAGGATAACAATATAGCAGAAGATTTCATAGATAATCATAAACACTTAATGCAATTTATAACTAAAACAAAAGCCTTTTAAACTTGAACTTCTGTATAATATAACAAAGATAAAATGAAATAATTCCATTTACATAATTCACATGGATATTCTACTAGTCGAAAAATCACATGCAATATCAATAACCACATTCATAATGATGGAATGCATAATTCCAGACTATCATAACCACATAGCCAAGGCCTCGTGCCAAGACTACAAATATTATTTTTCCAAGGCCTTGTGCCAAGACACTAGTTTGTATCATTAGACCTACTGATGCATCAAGGATCTATAGCGGGCTCCACCCGTCACTTTCTAAGTCCAATGCATTCCTCATATGAAATGTTTTAAACATAACATAAACATTCGTATTAAAACTAGCATACGAAATGTCAATACTTTATCCACAAACCATGAATGGTATAAAAATAGAACATCCACAGTCAAACATAACTCATTCGATACAATATGGAAGATTGTATTGTATCATATTAACCTCAATCGATAATGATGAAGGATATTGACATAGATGAAAATATTCATCAAATCAATTAGAGTGAAATATCCCCCTTTTTCTTCAAATCATTTAAAAGTCACACTATTGGTCAAGAATCCATTTAAAATAGATTTTATAATCAAAGTGTCCCATACCAATTTGAAACTTTTAAAAGGAGTTTTAATTTTAAAACATTAATGTCCATATAAATAAATCCTTAAAACTATTTTTAAAACATGGACATTAATGAGCAAGATTTAGAAGAATAAGTCTTTAAAACATTTAAAAACGATATTTTAGTCAGAGTTTCTAACCAAAAGAGACAAAATTGAATAAAAATGTTTGAGGTAATCAAAACATTTTAATATCATGAGAATAAAGGGATTCATGATATACTATGTCAAAGTACATTATATACACCACATAAAAGTGATTTGGTGTATAAAAACAATGATGTCTCAATGGAATGTAAATTGAGATGAAATCGCTCATAAAGGCTGTATCCTTAGGTTAAGGATAAATCAAAGACATAGTTATGTGTGGAAAATATAAATACACTAAATATGAATGGATATTCAGTGTAAAACAATCAAAGGACATTCACACATAATCTTGTAAAAACAACACCAATGTATAGGATGTTTAACTCAACAAATGGAGAATGAGTTAAAATTACTCTTATCAAATTCATATCGATGACTTGAAAAATTATCAATGCAGTGATTATGTGTATCAAAATTATATAGACAGAAAGTGGAGTGGAAATTATGACATAATCAAATGAATAGTGAGTCCACACATAATCTTGGAGTAAAATAATCAATTAAGTATGCGTAAAGCCGAATGAGTGGAAATTGAAATTTAAAATTCCTTTATTCATTTGGTAACTAATGAAACATGAACCCATGAAAGAAGTATCATAAAATGATGATGTAAGTACCAATAAATTAAAGTATATTACACAATGAATACAATCATGGGCAGTACACACACCACAAGCAATAAATAAGTGGTGAACAATGGAATTCTCACAGAATTAAAAGTTAGATAAGAAACCCCTATGTTCGTTTTCCTTGGCCGATGGTAGGTTAACCTCCTGTATAATGGTGAAATAACTGTTATTATATTATTCAATAATCATATACCTTAATATGATATCATATGTGATCTTTTAACATTGCTTTGTTAATAATATCTTAGAATTATCGTCGTTTTAGGTGTTAACTTACTCGTTTTCTTTTATATGTTTTGTTACGTAAGCCGTGGTTTTCATGGATCGGTTGTATCTTATTCATATCCAGAATGATATCAAGTCCTTAAACATTATTTTTAAATCATCAAATGATAATTATACTTGAATGGATACGATAGAGAATGAATCTCATCGCGTTCGTGGAGACGGTAGTCCGTACGAACGCACGAGCGAAAATATCATTCTTTTGATATTAAAATAATATATAATTGGATGGTATATCATATATAAAGAAGACTTATCATGTTACATTTATTATTTACATGAATTACACATCATTATTACACCCATCCAAATAATAATTTATTGAATCACAATTACACCACGACGTGGAGACGGTAAGCCGTACGTACGCACGTATGGGACATGTTATTCAAAGGATGGATAAAATACTGAATATGGTTGTACCATATTTAGAATAAAATCACAGTATATATATGATACTGGAGTTTTTTATTTTAGAATAGTAACCACAAATGAAGAGGAAGTGGAAGAAGAAAAGAACTTGAAAAAGGGTGGTGAAATCATTACCTCTTCATTGGGTTATTCCTTTTGATTTGATCAAAAGGGCTCCATAAGTTGGATTTATGACTAAAGGAAGGCCTCTAGGATGAAGTGAGGAAAGTTGAGAGAGTATATGTGCAGAGGTGGGCCGATCCAAAAGGCTTTTAAGGTGTGAGTTAATGAGAATGGAGAGTGCTCTTTTATAAGAGGGGTGAGGGGCACCTTTGGAAAAGCTAGAAATATTATTTTATAATAAATTCATATTCGGTTTCTAATGGCTCAAAAGTAGATTATTTAAATGTTATGGTGTGGATAGGTCGAAAACCACTCAACCAATATAATTTAGACAGGTTTGGGTTACTATATTTACCATATCATTAAGTATTAACTCTTAGTTAATTAGCTTCACTTTTACAATGTCTCTTTGTATTTGTATATTATATGATTAATAAACATACTATATACATCCTAGAGACCCCCAATTGGTCCATTAATGATACACCTATCATGAGATAAGTCTCTTGGCCGATCCTTAGATTTTTAGGAATTTAATATCAATTAATAATATAATATTTGTTTTAAAAACTCTTTTATGTCAATTTTGAGACTATTCAATAATTGATTTTTGTGAAACTCATAAAAGAATGATTACTTAGAAAAAAGTCTATTAAAGAAATAATAATATGTAATATTAACCTAGAAAATTATTTTAATTCATAAAAAGTCTCAAATTATATTTATTTGGGTATCTACAATATCAATAATTTTAATTTTTCACTATTATGGTAATTACTGCATCACCATTGTGTCATAACTAAATTACATTATTTAATGTCTAAAATTTATAAGTAAAATACAATTATTTAGGAAATCGTTTTATATTTCTAATAAATATTTATAGTCAAAACTCCACCATATATAACCCTATGTAACAATTGTTTTCCTAAAAGATATATTCTTGTGTCATTTTTGTATTCATTTTAACTTAATTAAAATAAAGTGTCCCTATCACTTACAAATGGCACCATGGGGTCCCAAAATCGACCCAAAGATGCCAATGGTCGGAAATGCATCAACCAATAATGTTAATACACGTTTTAGGGTAATTTTTTATTATTATAATATTATTTTTTAACCCTTATTTACCGGATTTACCCTTTAACCATGGTAAATAAAATATTTACCGAAGTATTTATTCAAAATGTCTAAAAATAAAAGGTACCTATTTACACAATATGAACATCCTGATTCAAAATATGGAATCTATTTTTACAAATTCAAAATAAAAAAGTGGCAGAAATTAATTTAAAATTAATTCTCGTTGTTAAAACAAAAAGCGTGTTTTTAAGAGATAATAACTTTCAAAAGATTGGCACTTGTTTATGTCTGGTTTAATTGTGAAATTATGTCCAATGGAAAACACTAAATTAAATGGTAAAAATATATTCTAAATATACTTTAAAACCACTCAACTTCATAATTTATCAATATTAATTATTTCGATTAAAAAATTTGTTTTTAATTAAAATTTATTAATTTTCACTATTCATCAAAATATGAAAGTTATCCGAAAAGTACCAAAATTTTACCCTAGGATAATTTCAATATTCAGAATCCAAAAATGAAGTCCATTTTGAGAGATAGAATTTATAAAATTTCAAAAAGTAGGTATTACTATTCATAACGGCTAGTTTGATTGGTTGTGGTGTGTAAGAGTCTCGAAGTTGCGTACAATGGATGACATTGCATTATTCAAAGGGAAACGTATCGTTTAAGCTTGGGGTGTTATTGTTTAATCCTTTGGTACAAAAACCATAAAGGGGAGATTCCCCCCCCTAAATAAATTATTAGTACTATTGGTCAAAATAATAGTGGCATGACCCTTTCTGTCAATGGATATGCCGACCCAAAATCATGATTACATGATGTAGAAATACTTATTAGAAAACTAATTTTATAGTAAATTATTTGATAGAAATTTATACATAAATACATACCACACCAGTATAAAAATTCTCTTATAGTCTAAAAAAATTTCAAATATAAAAAATCGGGATATTCAAACATAACGAGAACTATAAATGAAATATAATGATTCAAAATGTGAAGGCTTTATGTGATAAAACCTCATGTGCTTAACTGGGGATGACCCCTTAGAATATAATATATATGAAAACTAAGTATCATAGTAAATTATAATATGAACTAGATCATATGATACATATAACCAATAGAAGAACATATATCACAACAATAACATGGTTTCTAAAATACAACATCTAAAGATACATGTCCACTGAGGTTTCCTTGACATGTGTCAACATATATATAATCACTAGGGAGCCACTAATGTGCCTAAATTTAGATGTCAATAAACATGAATATAAAAGAAATCCCCCCCCCCCCTCTGCTCGGCTAGGGTGGTAATTGTGGGGGAAAATTTTGGGGTGTGGTTGTGGGGTCAAGTCCTTTGGCCAACGATTTACATAAATTTTATTTTTCACATTGTGTGTTGAATTCAAGGCTGTAATCATCTTTTAAAATTGATTATATGTGAAAATTTCAACAAATTTATATAAATATATGGAAAAATTATATAGTAATATTATAGAAAACATAGAAGTAAAATAATAGTGAATAAATCCATTTTTAGTGTAAGATATAGTAAACATATCATACCACGGTAGTCAATTCAAACAAAGTATCACAAATAATTACCTAAAAAATGGATCACATGGAAATCATAACAAATGGATCATTAAAAAATGTATAATAAGAAATCAAAAAAGAATCAAAAAATAAACGAAGAAAATAATTAGGACAACCTCGATATGTTAAAGAAAATATGGGATCGAATTCAGAAACGCTAACTGAAATCGAACGCCAGATTTTAAATGAGATGTTGGAGAAACTAGAGGTAGTTGATTTGTGTGAGTCAACCTTCAATTCAACAAATAGTAACATTGAAAATTAGTGGCATCTTCGAAAGCTTCTATATTGCGATTGGTTAAAAAATGGTAATAGTTTTTAAAATATTCTAGGAGACTTTTATCAGTGGTAAAGTTATAGCACTCATAAATATTAATTTTATCAGCTTATTCTGTTGGCTGATAAATCCTATAATTATCAGTGTTAAAAAAGTGTTGACAAAGATGATTTTATCCGTTCATATTACTGAAGAACAGATAAAAGAATTTTAATTATACATAGAAATAATTTTCCTAAAATATTTATATAAAATTAATAAATATATATAAATATAAATATAGTACATATATTCATTTTTAATATAAAATTTTAAAATTTTATAATTATTTATTTATAATTATAGATATATTTTTAAAAAATAATACTTACTTCAATATATATATATATATACTAAATATATATAATTATAAA
This sequence comes from Viscum album, assembly GCA_963277665.1. NCBI lineage: Eukaryota > Viridiplantae > Streptophyta > Magnoliopsida > Santalales > Viscaceae > Viscum > Viscum album. The sequence goes on along the minus strand of CAUJRU010001552.1, from coordinate 47,144 downwards.
TACTGTAAATATATTCATTATTTAAGTAAATTTATTATAAATTTAATAATTATTTAAATATATAAATATTTATTTGTAATTATATAAATACATTCAAAAAGTATTTTTTTATAAATATAAATATATAAATGTATAAATATTGTAAATATAGGATGATAAATATATATATTTTTAAATAGTTTTTTAGAAATATATTTCTAAAATTATTAATGAATATCTAATTTTATGTGAAAATATATTTTTTTAATAATGTGTGAAATTGAATAAATTAAGTATATATACACTTAAACAATATTGAAAAAATTATATTTTTTGTGTGTTCGCATTGTAATATAAAAAAATTCATTAATTATGTATATGTGAAATCAGTATAACTCACAATTTATCTATATTAAATTGAAAAATCAAACAGTATTCAATTATATTCTGAGTAATATGAAATTTTTCATTGTTTCTAATTCATATAAATTTTTAATTACATACCATTATTCAATAAATATATAACTATTTAATATAAAGCACATACATATTTTGAAATTTATAAATCATATTTATATACATTAATATATATATATATATATTTAATATATATAATTTACAAACATTATTTATCATAGCTATCTAATTAATAAATTTATTCATATTTAATATTTTATAATTAATCTATACATTTTTATCAATAATTATTTAATTAATAATATTTTTCATATTTTTTAATAAACACAATTATTATTAATAATTCACATCATTATTTCCTTTTATTTATTCATACCCATATCATTCATAAAAATGCTCTAATAAAATAAATACTTATCAGAGACAAAAATAAATCTCTGAAAAGGGTACCCATTATCAATGTTAAAAATAAAGCGCAGATAAAAGATTCCCCCTATCAGTCCTAAAAAAAGAACCAGTAAAGGATATCGTTTATGATCCCTAAAAAACAACTGATAATGGTTCCATTTATTAGTTCTGATAAACAGGTAAATTTATCTAGGAATTCATTAGCACTAATAAATATGTTATTTATTAGGGTTTTTACTATCACAGATAAATACCAGCACCCTTAAAGGCCTATTTTGTAGCAATGAAATGATGATTATTCAATTTTTCATTACCGCCTCTCATGTTGGAAATTATTATGAAAATATATTTATATAGTTAATATATTATATTTATTATCACATAATGCCTTAGTATTCCATTTGCAATAAAAATCGTTTTTTACTTTTCATTCAGTCTCAATATGCTAATTTCTTTCAAGAAAGTATGGAATATCTCCCCCTCAACGCGATGTGATTCATTCATACACTGCATGGAATGTGATAAGAGAAAGTTTCATAAACTTATTTGAGATATATATAATTATAATACTACTTTAATGATATTATATACCCATATACATATATTCCATTTTCATTCATTCTTTCAATATGATAATGAAGATGGAATATAAGGCCCCAGCCTTAAACCTTACTTAATCTTGAGTTATTACAAGATTACACATTGAGGATCTTTTTGGGTTTAGTGTTTTAGAGAATTAGATCATAAAACTTGCATTACATTCCATATATGAACAATGTGGTTACATAAAGAAAGTATTCTTCTTTCCCATCAATGGAAACATATTTAAAATAAAACATCGATTATTTCTTAACACTTCCTTGACACTATCATCATATCATGTACATTTCCCTTGACCTACGAAAAACATTTCAAAAAACTTGGGATGAGCATAAAAAGCTCAGTAAGGGATATACAAATATGGAAAGGAAACATGGGTACATATATACATAAGAATGAAAGCATACTTTACCCCTAAAACATAAGAACTTTAGCATACCTCATCAAATCATGAATAAATCATAGAAATCATAAGACATAAAGGTAACTTGAGGCATTCATAACATTCTTACGTAGGGAGTAACCCTCTTGGTTACGTTTGGAATACCCATCACAGAATATTCCCTAAATCTCTTCGGAGAAACCTTAACATTACACTCCTTCGCATTACCCAATGCATTAGAGAGCTATATTGGGCTCCCCCGCCCGTAGTTTATCACAGAACGACCTGTCTTCATAATAATTCCCAAGAACCTCAACATAATCGTATCACATAAAACATTCATAAAGGAAACATAACATTTCCAACATTCAATCACAAGATATCAATATAACACATTAATATAAAAACATTATGAAACCCATTTTCAATACCAAAACAAAATAAAAGTAAAACATGGTATTTATTTTTCTTTTAAAAAGAAGTTATGGCTTGTAAAGGAAGCCGAAACACAAATAATGGTCACGGTGGTGGAGAAGTCGTTGTCACCCCATATGTACGAAAAAAACATTAACTTTTGTCGTTTAGTAAACACTTAGTATAAAAAAGATTCCTTTTGAATAAATGTAAAAGTCAAAGGGGTTTATACACCAAATAAAAGAAGGTTGTGTATAAAAAAAATATGCCTCAATGAAATGAGATTGAGACGAAGTCCCATACCTCAGGTCCGACTTGACTCGGTCATTCTTTAATGTCCTGAATAATAAACTTGAGTTAATTTATACTTGCTTAAGAACCATTTTTAAGTTCATTATTCCTTTTATATCACTTATTTCAATGTCATGAACACTATGTAATTATTTAAGTTAAAAACAGTCGTTTTAACGATCATTGGTACATGAGTCAAAAATAATCCCTTTATAATTACAAGTTTTTAATGTATCCATTATATCCAGAATTATAATCATGATGTATATATCATATATATCCAGTATATACATGCCTTTATAATATTACATAATCATTTAGAGGTAATAAATGAAATGCACCGTTCATGGAGACGGTAAGCCGTACGTACGCATGAACGCTACTTTCATATCTATTTCGTATTTTATAGAATTGAATCATAATGATATAAAGGTATATTATAATTCCAGTGTAATATCATATATAATATCATAACTCCATCCTTTATACGTCCCACATATGGTAATAACGCATCAAATCACTTTGAGGGGGCGGTAGTCCGCACTTCCTTAAATGAAGATATCGCGTTTACCCATAATGGAAACCATAAAGGTATTCCCAAAATAAAAAATAAATATGCTTAAGGAAAAAATAAACATATTATATATCATATATAAATATAGTGTGATCTTAATGGCCACCTTTGATGGTGATAAAAGAATGTTGAACAATCATCATTTCGAGAGGCATAAATTCACCATCAATAGAAACAGTATGTTCTTTAACCATTAGATGTAGGTGTGTGTAAGTGTAGCTCGAATCCTTCTTATAAAAATATCCTAGTATATTTAAGATACTGTAGTTGTAACAAAATAAATGAATAAAAAGAGTTTAGGGGATTGGAGAAGCAAAATAAAACAAAAGGACTCAAGTGAAGACATTACCTTAAAATCAGGTAACTGCCTTTGGTTTGAGCTCAATGGCTTCCTTGGGAAGACTTCTGCCCAAAGTGAGGCTTCAAGGAGTAATAGAGGTATGTGGAGAGACAAAATGGGAATGGGTTGGCCGAGCCAAAGGCTTTGGGAGTGTGGGTAAGGAGGTAGAGGTGGGGGCCTTTTATAAGAGGAGAGGAGGGGCACTCTTGGAAAGTAAAGAAATGTTACTTTATTTGAAAATTATTTTCGGATTAAAAAGGTCCCAAATTGATATAATTCTAGGGAATGGTGATACAGATTCTAAATCCACCCATCCAATAGGTTTTGGACATGTGTAGGTCATAGATTTTACATTATCATTTCATTTTATTTAAATCCTTTATTAATGATGTAATCACTACATCATCATGATGTCATAAATAATTTAATTTATTTAAAGTCTAAAAATTATAAACAAATACTATGATTTAGGAAATCTTTTTAGCTTTAAAATGACTATTTATAGTCCAAAATATCATTTATTTAGACAAAATTAAAAATATTTTACTTAGGTGATACATTCTTTGTCACATTTAACATTCTTTAAAAATAAAATGATAAAAAGTCACTTTCTCACAAAATGGATTCCATGGGGCCCCCATGTTTGGCACAAGGAATCCCATGGTCGGCCATGAGACAACCAGTAGCCTTAGGGCGCATGTTGTGGTCTTTTTGTATTATTATGATATCATTTTATTATCTTTAACTACCCGACTACTCATTAATCAAGATAATTAAAGATAATTACCAACGTTACTATTCATAATGTCCAAAAAATAAAAGAGTCTTAATTACATAATTTGGACCTTCTGATTCCAAATATGTAATCCATTTTACCAAATTCCAAAAACATAAATTACAATAATTGATTTAAAAACAATTCCCGTTGTCAAAACAAATAGCGGGTTTTTTTGAAACAATATCTATGAAACGTTTGGCATTATTTTATGACCAATTCCAAAGTGAAATTAATACTAATTACCACCATTGGATTAAATGGTAAAAATATATTCAGATTAAACTTTAATACCAATTAAAAGGATAATCTATCCATATAATTAAATTAAATGAAAAAGCAGTTTTGATGTAAAATGCAGTATTTTTTCACTATTCATTAAAAAAATGAACATTGTCAGAAAAATACAAAAAAAATATCCAATGTAAATTTCAATGTCCCAATCATAATGAATATGTTTATTTTGACAAATATAGATTATAAAATTGTCAAAAGTTTGATTTAAAAAGGGTTTTCCATCAAAAGGCAGTAAAACAATCTTTTAAGAATATTAGTGTATTCCATGCATAAGATTGTATTTATATTTATTTTAAGACTCTAAAACACTATCTAATTCATTAATAGACATAGATGAAAATATCTATTATTCATTACTTACTTGGGATGTTACATCCTCCCCCCTCCCTTTTAGAAAATTGCGTCCCCACAATTTATTTACTTATCGAATAAATGGGGGTACTTATCCCTCATTGCATTTTCAGATTTCCATGTTGCCTCTTCCATCATGTGGTTTTTCCACAAAACCTTTACATGATTAATCACCTTATTTCGTAACACTCGCTCCCTGTTGTCAAGATTCTGGACCGGTTGTTCCTCATAAGATAGGTTCTCTTCCAGCTAAACTACCTCTGGACTCAAAACATGAGATGGATCTGGCATATACTTTTTCAACATCGAAACGTGAAAAACATTGTGTATCTGAGATAAAATCGGAGGTAAAGCCACCTGGTATGCAACTGATCCAACTCTCTCCAGAATTTCATATGGTCCAAGGAACCTTGGACTCAGATTTCATTTCTTACCAAATCTCATCACACTTTTCTATGGTGAGACTTTGAGAAAAACATGATCACCTACCTCAAAAGGTAGATCCTTCCTCCTGTTGTCTGCATAACTCTTCTTCCTACTCTGAGCTGTTCTCATGTGATTCTGAATCAGCTAAACATTTTCTGCCATATCTTCTACCAATTATGGTCCCATTAACTTCCTTTCACCCACTTCATCCCAAAAGCTGGAGTTCGACACCGCTTCCCATATAATGCCTCAAATGGTGCCATCTGTATACTGGAATGAAAACTGTTATTATATGAAGATTCATCCAAAGAAAGATGTTGGTCCCAAATTCCCTGATAATCCATCAAAAAAGCTCGAAGCATATCCTCCAAGGTCTGAATTGTTCGTTCTGACTGCCCATCTGATTGAGGATGAAATGCTGTACTAAAATTTAATTCAGTACCCAACAACTTCTAAAGGCCTTTCCAAAAGTTAGAAGTGAACCTGGGATCACAGTCAGATACAATGGAGAGATGAACTCCACGTAACCTGAATATCTCTTTAAGATACAAACGGTAAAGTTTATCTAGGGAAAAATTATCTCATATAGCAAGGAAATGAGCAGATTTAGTCAAGCGATCAACAATAACCCAGATTGCATTTTTACCTCGAGATGTCTTCGGTAATCCCACAACAAAGTCCATGGATATATTCTCCCATTTCCACTCTGGCACTGGTAAAGGCTGAAGCATCCCTTTCGGTAACTTCTGCTCTGCTTTAACCTATTGACATGTCAAACACTTCATATTAAATCAGTAATATCTCTTTTCATTCCATCTCACCAGTAATACTCCCGCAGATCTCTGTACATCTTAGTACTGCCAGGATGAACTGAAAACGGAGAACTATGAGCTTCACATAACAACTCTCTCTTCAACTGTGAATCACAAGGCACACCAAATCTCTTCCCAAATCTCAAAACACAATCATTATCAATGTTGAATTCAGGCAACTTAACTTTTTGAACCAGCACTACCTTTTTCTGCTACTCACTGTCTTGCTTCTGTGCTTGCTTGATTCTATCTGATAGAGAAGATTTCACTGATACCTGAAACAAAATAGAAGAACTTCCTGCACCAACAACTTCTATGCCAAACTTCAACAAATCCTTAACCAAAGGATCACGTTCCAAACGCAACATTTCTAATGAAGCATTACTTTTTCGACTCAAATCATCAACCACTTTATTTGATTTTCCTGGATGGTAATGAATTGTACAATCAAAATCCTTGATTAATTCCAGCCATCTCATATGTCTCATGTTTAACTCTTTATGAGTGAATATATACTTTTAACTTTTGTGATCAGTATATATTTCACACTTTACTCCATACAAATGATGACTCTAAATTTTTAAAGCAAAAACAACAGCATCTAATTCCAAATCATGTGTAGGGTAATTTACCACATGAGTTTTCAACTGTCGTGAAGCATAAGAAATTACCTGATCATTCTGCATTAGGACGCAACCAAGTCCTTTCAATGAATCATCACTATATATAACAAACTCACCATTCCTGGAAGGTAGTGCCAAAACTGGAGCATTCACCATTCTTCTTTTCAATTCCTCAAAATAATCATCACATTCTTTTGTCCAGATAAACATAACACCCTTCTGAGTTAGATTAGTCATTGGACTAGATAACAATGAAAAATTTCTAACAAACCTTCGGTAATAGCCTGCCAAACCAGGGAAGCTACGAATCTCAGTTACATTTGTGGGTCTTGGCCAGTCTTCCCCAACTTTTGTTTTTGAAAGATCAATAGTTATCCCATCTTTAGAAACAATGTGACCAAGGAAAGAAATTTGTTGCATCCAAAACTCACACTTGCTGAATTTTCCATACAGTTTCTTTTCTTTTATGGTATGCAAGATAACCCTTAAATGCCTTTCATGCTCATCTTTAGTTTTAGAAAACAAAAAAATATCATCAATAAAAACAACCAACATTTTTCACATGAGTCAACTGATCCATCACTACAACAAACAGTTTAGTTCAAATTCTGACCATCTCAGGAGACAGATCCGAAAGGTCATTTCCCTCTGTATGCCTTCCCAGAAAAGCTGTTCTGTTTCCTCTATGAAAAAAACCATTCTTAACATAGAAATATCTTAGGTGAAGCAACATGGTAATCTTTAAATGCTATATCATTTTAATTTGACCATAAAAAAATATTTTTTCATGATCATTTAATAAAATTCTAAATCCTAAAGTTATCTAAACCGACCTCTGATACCAACTATAAGGCCCCAGCCTTAAACCTTACTTAATCTTGAGTTATTACAAGATTACACATTGAGGATCTTTTGTAACATCCCATGTAAGTAATGAATAATAGATATTTTTATCTATGTCTATTAATGATTAAGATAGTGTTTTAGAGGCTTAAAATGAAAATAAATTCAATCTTAAGCATGGAATACACTAATATTCTTAAAATATTATTTTACTGCCTTTTGATGGCAAACCCTTTTTAAATCAATATTTTGAAAATTTTATAATCTATATTTGTCAAAATAAACATATTTATTATGATTGGGACATTGAATTTTACATTGGATAAATTTTTGGTATTTTTCTGACAATGTTCATTTTTTAATGAATAGTGAAAAATAATGCATTTTACATCAAAACTGCTTTTTCATTTAATTTAATTATATGGTAGATTATATTTTTAATTGGTCTTAAAGTTTAATCTGAATATAATTTTACCATTTGATCCATTGGTGGTCATTAGGATTAAATTCACTTTGGAATTGGTCATAAACTAATGCCAAACTTTTCATCGATATTGTTTCAAAAAAACCCGCTATTTGTCATGACAACGGGAATTAATTATTAAATTAATTAATGTAACTTATATGATTTGAATTTTGTAAAATAGACATCATTTTTTAATTCGGAATATCAAATATAGCTTAGGGTGAATTTTTGGTAAATTTCTGAAAAACTTCAATTTTTGATGAATAGTGAAACCACTAAGTGGTACTTATAAAAACTGATTTTTCCGTTTAAATGAGATTTTGCCATAATTGTGTTTTGAATTTAAAAAATCCGACATATATGGTTTTAATTAAGAATTAAAATGTGGTTCAATGGGATTAAAATAATTTTTTGGTGAATAGTAACTTATTAAGTTCTTAATCACGATTAGTGGTAATTAGTGTAGTTTAAGGTAAAAATAATGTTTTAATAGTATGAGATGAGCTTGACACATGTCCTACCCTCATTGGATGTGTCATGGCCGACCAAGACAATCCATGGGTCAACTTGGGAACCCCATGGAGCCACTTTGGTTGGGAAATGACATAAATAACTTTTTATTAAATGTTAAAGTAAAAATGACACACAAATAAGGTTTTTTACTAAAACAATTTTTACATGTGGTTATAAAAGTCATATTTTTGACTATAAATATTAATTATAAAGATAAAAATATTTCCTATATCATAGTATTTTTTTTATAATTTTTAGACATTAAATAAATTAAATTATTTATGACATCATGATGATGCAGCGATGACCTCATTATTTAACAATTTAAATAAAATGGAAAGATAATGTAATATCTAAGATCTACAAATGTCCAAAACAAATTGTATGAGTGGATTTAGAACCCTTATAACCTTATCCTCTAACTATATCAATGTGGGACCTTTTCATTCCGAAACTCTTTTTAAAATAAAGTAACTTATCTTTACTTTCCCAGAGTGCCCCTCCTCTCCTCTTATAAAAGGCCCCCACCTCTTCCTCCTTACCCACACTCCCAAAGCCTTTGGCTCCGCCAAAAACTGCCCATTTTGGCTCTCCACATCCCTCTCTTACTCCTTTAAGCGTCAATTAGGGCAGAAGTTTTCCCAAGGAAGCCTTTGAGCTCAAACCAAAGGGAGTTACCCGATTTTAAGGTAATGTATTCTTTTGAGTCATTTTGTTTTATTTTGCTTCTCCAACCCCCTAAAATATTTTTATTATTTTCTTTTGTAACAACTCCAGTATCCTCAATATACTAGGATGTTTTTATACTATGGATTCGAGCTACACTTACACACACCTACATCTAATGGTTAACGAACATAATATTTCTGTGGATGGTGAATTTATGCCTCCCGAAACGATGATTGTTCAACATTCTTTTAACACCTTAAAAGGTGGCTATTAAGATGTAACTATATTTATATATGATATATAATATGTTTATGTTTTCCTTAAGCTTCTGTTTTTTTCTTTTTGGTCATACCTTTATGGTTTCCATTATGGGTAAATGCGATATCTTCATTTAAGGAAGTGCGGACTATCGCCCCCTCAAAGTGATTTGATTCGTTAAATACCATATGTGGGACGTATAAAGGATGGAACTATGATATAATATATGATATTATATTTTAATTATAATATAACTTTATATCATTATGATTCCATTCTATAAAAAATGAAATAGAAATGAAAGTAGCGTTCATACGTACGTACAGCTTACCGTCTCCATGAACGGTGCATTTCATTTCATACTTCTAAATGATTATGTAATATTATAAATTCATGTATATACTGGATATATATGATATATATATAGTGATTATAATTCTGGATATAATGGATACATGAACAACATGTAATTACAAAGGGTTTATTTTTGACTCAAGTACCAATGATCGTTAAAATGACCGTTATTTACTTAAATAATTACACAGTGTTCATGACAAGGAAATAAGTGATATAAAAGGAATAATGAACTTGAAAAAGGTTCTTAAAGAATTATAAATTAACTCAAGTTTATTATTCAAGAGATTAAAGAACGACCGAGTCAAGTCGGACCCGAGGTATGGGACTTCGTCTCAATCTCCTTTCATTGAGGCATATTTTATTTTATACAAAACTTTCTTTTATACGGTGTATAAACCCCTTTGACATTTAAGTTTATTCAAAAGGAATATTTTTTATACGAAGCATTTACTAAACGACAAAAGGGAATGTTTTTGTCGTACGTATGCGGCGACAATGACTTCTCTGGCGTCGTGACCGTTATTTGAGTTTTGGCTTCCTCTACAAGCCATACCTTCTTTTTAAAAGAAAAATAAATACCATGTTTTACTTTTCTTTTATTTTGGTATTAAAAATGGTTTTCATAATGTTTTTATATCAATGTGTTGTATTGATATCATGTGATTGAAAGGTGGAAATGTTATGTTTCCATTATGCATGTTTTATGTGATATGATTATATTGAGGTTCTTGGGAATTATTATGAAAACGGGTAGTTCCGTGATAAAATAAGGGCGGGTGAGCCCGATATAGCTCTCCAATGCATTGGGTAACGCGAAGGAGTGAAACGTTAAGGTTTCTCTGAAGAGATTTAGGGAATATACTGTGATGGGTATTCCAAATGTAACCAAGAGGGTTACTCCCTACGTAAGAATGTTATGAATGCCTCAAGTTACCTTTATGTCTTATTATTTCTATGATTTATTCATGATTTGATGAGTTATTTTAAAGTGCTTATGTTTTATGGGTAAAGTATGATCTCATCCTTATATATATATGTACCCATGTTTCCTTTCCAAATTTTTATATCCCTTACTGAGTTTTTATGCTCATCCGAAGTTTTTTGAAATGTTTTTCACAGGTCAAGGGAAAGGTACATGATATGATGATAGTGTCAAGGACGTGTCACGAAATAATCCATGTTTTATTTTAAATATTTTTCCATTGATGGGAAGAATGAATGTTGTCTTTTATGTAACCACTTTGTTTAAATGTGGAATGTAATGAATGTTTCATGATTTAATTCTCTAAAACACTAAACCTAAAAAGATCCTCAATGTGTAATCTTGTAATAACTCATGATTAAGTAAGGTTTAAGGTTGGGGCCTTATAGTTGGTATCAATGGTCGGTTTAGGTAACTTTAGGAGTTAGAATTCTATTAAATTATTATCCAAAAATATATTTTTTTGAAATGATATAGCATTTTAAGATTACCATGTTGCTTCATCTAAGACATGTTTGTTCAGAATGGTTTTCCGTAGTGGAAACAGGGAAGCAGTGCTAGGAAGGCACACAAAAGGAAATAACCTTCCGAATCAGCATCATGTGATGGTCGGAATTGGAACTGAACAGTTTGTTGTAGTAATGGATCATTTGACTCAAGCGATAAATGGCGGTGGTATCCATACACGAGATCATCCAGATCAACCGTAAAGGAACATGTCAGTGGTGGAACATTTCATGAGGCAACATCCCCCTTCATTTAGAGGATCATCTGACCCTGTGCTAGCTGAAGGGTGGATTAAATCACTAGAGAAGATTTTTGATGTCATGGGGTGTTCAGACAATCAAAAGGTTAGTCTTACTATTTACCGTTTGGAGGGTGAGGCAGATCAGTGGTGGTATATGGTTAAAAATATCAGCGACGCCGATGAGATTGATGCTCTTGACTGGGATGAATTCAAAGGTATGTTTCTTAGGAAGTATTTTCCTAAGGCAATTTGACTTATGATGGAAAAGAAATTCTTTTAATTGAGGAAAGAGGAAGACTCAGTGGCTACCTATGAAGAAAGGTTCACTCGATTGGAAAGGTATGCTCCAAATTTTATCCGAGACATTGATAGTAAAATCAATCATTTTTACTCAGGATTAAATCCAAAATATCGAAGGGCATTAGCTTCTCGTGAGTTTAAATGTTATGAAATTCTTGTTTGATGTGCTGAGAAGGTGGAAATGGAGTTTTCCGATGATCATGTTTTCTATAACAACCAATAAAACAAGAGACCAAGGTGGCAGGAGAAAGGTAAGAATTCATCAAAAAAGTCTGATGGTAAGAAAACTATGTTTCTAGTTTGTGATAAATGTTGCAAAAGGCATGCTGGGGAATGTCTTCTGAATTTTGGAAAGTGCTACCGATGTGGTAAGATGGGACATAAGGCCCATGATAGCACTGAAAAGGATCAAGGTGAAGGTAAGACCAAATTTGATTTATAGTTTGTGAAATGTTATAAGTGCAATGAGATGGGTCACTATGCAAACGAGTCTCCGACAAAGAGCTTGAGTGATGGGAGGCAGTTAGACTACAAGCAGAAAGGGGTGGTGAAATCCTTTGCAACTACTTCAGCAGATGTCGGGCCATCAAATGAAGATGTATCAGGTACTTTGATTGTTTTATCAGATTATGACAGTGTGTTGTTTGATTCGGGGTCTACACATTCTTTCATCTCTGAAACCTTTTCTAGTAAAATGGGAATACCATCTCAAGAAATGACTCCTGAACTTTTGGTAAAAACACATGGGGGGAATTTTGAGGCAAAAAGAATTTATAAGAATCTTCCTATCCTTATCTGTGGAAATAACCTACTTTCAAACCTTATTGTTCAACCTCTAGTAGAGTTTGATGTTATCCTGGGTATGGATTGGCTCTCTATTTACCATGCTAAGATTGACTGTAGATCTAAAGAAGTTTCTTTTCAGAAATTCTTTCAGTTTGTGTACAAGAATGTACCCTTACTGTTGATAACTTATCAAGAGGCCGAGAAACTTGTAAAATATGGAAATGAATGTTACCTTTCACACATCGTTGAAAATAAAGGAACTGTTCAGATTAATGATGTGCCAGTGGTAAATGAGTATCCTGATGTTTTTCCTGATGAGTTTCCTAGAATAATACCAGATCGGGAAGTTGAATTTAATGTTGACTTAGTTCCTGATGCTAATCCAAATTCAAAACCCCCTTATCGAATGGATCAAATTGAACTTTTAGAGTTGAAGGAGAAATTTCAAGATTTATTAGAGAAAGGTTTCATTCGACCTAGCACATCACCATGGGGTGCTCCTGTCTTGTTTGTTAAAAAGAAAGAGGGTTCAATGAGACTTTGCATTGATTATAGAGCCTTGAATAATATCACTGTTAAGAACAAATATCCTTTGCCTCATATCGATGATTTGTTTGATCAGCTCCAGGGAGCTCAGTTTTTTTCAAAGATTTACTTGAGATCGGGGTACCATCAACTGAAGGTAGAGGAAGAAGATGTTCCGAAGACAGCGTTCCGTACAAGATATGGCCACTATGAATTTTTAGTAATGCCTTTTGGGATAACCAATGCCATTGCTGTATTCATGGAGTTAATGAATAGAATTTTCTATGAGTTCTTGGATAAGTTTGTAGTGGTTTTCACTGATGATATTTTGGTGTTTTCTAAAAGTAAAAAAGAGTATAAAAGACATTTAAGGTTTATCTTTCAAACCATAAAAGAAAAGAAATTGTATGAGAAATTCAGCAAGTGTGAGTTTTGGTTGCAACAAATTTATTTCCTTGGTCATATTGTTTCTAAAGATGAGATAACTGTTGAACCAGCAAAAACAAAGGTTGTCGAAGAATGGCCAAGACCCACAAATATAACTGAGATTCGTAGCTTCCTTGGTCTGGCAGGATATTACCGAAGGTTTGTTAGAAATTTTTCACGGTTATCCAGTCCAATTACTAAGCAAACTCGGAAGGGTGTTAAGTTTATCTGGACAAAAGAATGTGATGATTGTTTTCAGGAATTGAAAAAAAGATTGGTGAATGCTCTAGTTTTGGAACTACCTTCTAGGAATGGTGAGTTTGTTATCTACAGTGATGCTTCATTGAAAGGACTTGGTTGTTTCCTAATGCAGAATGATCAGGTAATTTATTATGCTTCATGACAGTTGAAAACTCATGAGGTAAATTACCCTACACATGATTTGGAATTAGCTGCTATTGTTTTAGCTTTAAAAATATGGAGGCATCATTTGTATGGATTAAAGTGTGAAATATATACTGATCACAAAAGTTTAAAGTATATATTCACTCAGAAAGAATTGAACATGAGACAAAGGAGATGGCTAGAATTAATCAAGGATTATGATTGTACAATTCATTATCATCCGGGAAAAGGAAATAAAGTGGCTGATGCTTTGAGTCGAAAAAGTAATGCTTCATTAGTAATTTTGTGTTTGGAACGTGATCCTTTGGTTAAGGATTTGATGAACTTTGGCATAGAAGTTGTGGCTGCAGTAAGTTCTTCTGTTTTGTTTCAGGTATCCGTGAGATCATCTCTATCAGATAGAATCAAGCAAGCACAGAAGCAAGACAGTGAGTTGCATAAAAAGGTAGATCTGGTTCAGAAAGGTAAGTTGCATGAATTCAACATTGATAATGATTGCGTTTTGAGATTTGGGAAGAGATTGTGTATGCCATGTGATTCACATTTGAATAGAGAGTTGTTATGTGAAGCTCATAGTTCTCTGTTTTCAGTTCATCCTGGCAGTACTAAGATGTATAGAGATCTGTGGGAGTATTACTGGTGGGATGGAATGAAAAGAGATATTGCTGATTTTAATGTGAAGTGTTTGACTTGTCAGCAGGTTAAAGCAGAGGCAGTTACCGAAAGGGATGCTTCAGCCTTTACCAGTGCCAGAGTGGAAATGGGAGAATATATCCATGGACTTTGTTGTGGGATTACCGAAGACATCTCGAGGTAATAATGCAATCTGGGTTATTGTTGATCGCTTCACAAAATCTGCTCATTTCGTTGATATATGAGATACTTTTTCCCTAGATCAACTTTCCCATTTGTATCTTAAAGAGATAGTCAGGTTTCATGGATTTCCTCTCTCCATTGTATCTGATCGTGATCCCAGGTTCACTTCTAACTTTTGGAAAGGCCTTCAGAAGTCGTTGGGTACTCAATTAAATTTTAGTACAGCTTTTCATCCTCAATCAGATGGGAAGTCCAAACGAACAATTCAGACCTTTGAGGATATGCTACGAGCTTGTTCTATGGATTATCAAGGAAGTTGGGACCAACATATTTCTTTGTTTGAATTTTCATATAATAACAGTTTTCATTCCAGTATACAGGTGGCACCATTTCAGGCATTGTATGGGAAGCAGTGTCGAACACCAGCTTTTTGGGATGAAGTGGGTGAAAGGAAGCTTATGGGACCAGAATTGGTAAAAGAGATGGTAGAAAAAGTTCAGCTGATTCAGAAACACATGAGAACAGCTCAGAGCAGGCAGAAGAGTTATGCGGATAACCGGAGGAAGGATCTATCTTTCGAGGTAGGTGATCATGTTTTTCTCATGGTTTCTCCTTGGAAAAGTGTGATGAGATTTGGTAAGAAAGGAAAGCTGAGCCCAAGGATTGTTGGACCATATGAAATTCTGGAGCGAGTTGGATCAGTTGAAAACCAGGTGGATTTACCTCTGAGTTTATCTCAGGTACACAATGTTTTTCACGTTTCGATGTTGAGAAAGTATATGCCAGATCCATCTCATGTTTTGAGTCTAGAGGTAGTTCAGCTGGAAGAGAAACTATCTTATGAGGAACAACCGGTCCAGATTCTTGACCACAGGGAGAAAGTGTTACGGAATAAGGTGATTAAGCAGGTAAAGGTTTTGTGGAAAAACCACATGATGGAAGAGGCAACATGGGAATCTGAAAATGCAATAAGGGATAATTACCCCCATTTATTCGATAAGTAAATAAATTGCGGGGACGCAATTTTATAAAGGGGGGAAGGATGTAACATCCCAAGTAAGTAATGAATAATAGATATTTTTATCTATGTCTATTAATGATTAAGATAGTGTTTTAGAGGCTTAAAATGAAAATAAATCCAATCTTAAGCATGGAATACACTAATATTCTTAAAAGATTGTTTTACTGCCTTTTGATGGAAAACCATTTTTAAATCAATATTTTGACAATTTTATTATCTATATTTGTCAAAATAAACATATTCATTATTATTGGGACATTGAATTTTACATTGGATAAATCTTTGGTATTTTTCTGACAATGTTCATTTTTTAATGAATAGTGAAAAATACTGTATTTTACATCAAAACGACTTTTTCATTTAATTTAATTATATGGATAGATTATATTTTTAATTGGTCTTAAAGTTTAATATGAATATTATTTTACCATTTAATCCAATGGTTGTCATTAGGATTGATTTCACTTTGGAATTGGTCATAAACTAATGCCAAACTTTTCATAGATATTGTTTCAAAAAAACCCGCTATTTGTCATGACAACGGGAATTAATTATTAAATTAATTAATGTAACTTATATGATTTGAATTTTGTAAAATAGACATCATTTTTGAATTCGGAATTTCAAATATAGCTTAGGGTGAATTTTTGGTAATTTTCTGAAAAACATCAATTTTTGATGAATAGTGAAACCACTAAGTGGTACTTTAAAAAACTGATTTTTCCGTTTAAATGAAATTTTTCCATCATTGTGTTTTGAATTTCAAAAATCCGACATACATGGTTTTCATTAAGAAGTAAAATGTGGTTGAATGGGACTAAAATAATTTTTTTGGTGAATTGTAACTTATTATGTTCTTAATCGCGAGTAGTGGTAATTAGTGTTGTTTAAGGTAAAAATAATGTTTTAATAGTATGAGATGAGATTTACACATGTCCTACCCTCATTGGATGTGTCATGGCCGACCAAGAAAAACCTTGTGTCAACTTGGGGACCCCATGGAGCCACTTTGGTTGGGAAATGACATAAATAACTTTTTATTAAATGTTAAAGTAAAAATGACACACACATAAGGTGTTTTACTAAAACAATTTTTACATGGGGTTATATAAGTCAGCATTTTGACTATAAATATTAATAAGAAAGATAAAAAGATTTCCTAAATCATAGTATTTTTTTTATAATTTTTAGACATTAAATAAAATAAATTATTTATGACATCATGATGATGCATCGATGACCTCATTATTTAACGATTTAAATAAAATGGAAAGATAATGTAATATCTAAGACCTAAACATGTCCAAAACTTATTGTATGAGTGGATATCTAACCCTTATCACCTTATAATCTAATTATATAAATTTTGGACCTTTTAAATCCGAAACACATTTAAAAATAAAGTAACTTATCATTACTTTCCAAGAGTGCCCCTCCTCTCCTCTTATAAAAGGCCCCCACCTAAACCTCCTTACCCACACTCCCAAAGCCTTTGGCTCGGCCACCCCCTTCCCATTTTGGCTCTCCACATCCCTCCCTTACTCCTTGAAGCCTCACTTTGGGCAGAAGTCTTCCCAAGGAAGCCTTTGAGCTCAAACCAAAGGGAGTTACCCGATTTTAAGGTAATGTCTTCTTTTGAGTCCTTTTGTTTTATTTTGCTTCTCCAACCCCATAAAATCTTTTTATTATTTTATTTTGTAACAACTCCAGTATCCTAAATATACTAGGATGTTGTTATAATATGGATTCAAGCTACACTTACACACACCTACATCTAATGGTTAACGAACATACTGTTTCTGTGGATGGTGAATTTATGCCTCCTGAAACGATGATTGTTCAACATTATTTTAACACCTTCAAAGGTGGCCATTAATATGTCACTATATTTATATATGATATATGATATGTTTAGGTTTTCCTTAAGCTTCTGTTTTTTTCTTTTTGGTCATACCTTTATGGTTTCCATTATGGGTAAACGCGATATCTTCATTTAAGGAAGTGCGGACTACCGCCCCCTCAAAGTGATTTGATTCGTTAAATACCATATGTGGGACGTATAAAGGATGGAACTATGATATTATATATGATATTATACTGGAATTATAATATACCTTTATATCATTATGATTCCATTCTATAAAATATGAAATAGAAATGAAAGTAGCGTTCATGCGTACGTACGGCATACCGTCTCCATGAACGGTGCATTTCATTTCTTACCTCTAAATGATTATGTAATATTATAAATGCATGTATATACTTGATATATATGATATATACATAATGATTATAATTCTGGATATAATGGATACATGAACAACATGTAATTATAAAGGGTTTATTTTTGACTCAAGTACCAATGATCGTTAAAACGACCGTTATTAACTAAAATAATTACATAGTGTTCTTGACATGGCAATAAGTGATATAAAAGGAATAATGAACTTGAAAAAGGTTCTTAAAGAAGTAGAAATTAACTCATGTTTATTATTCAGGAGATTAATGAACAACTGAGTCAAGTCGGACCCGAGTTATGGGACTTTGTCTCAATCTCCTTTCATTGAGGCATATTTTATTTTATACACAACTATCTTTAATACGGTGTATAAACCCCTTTGAATTTTACCTTTATTCAAAAGGAACCTTTTTTATACGAAGCGTTTACTAAATGACATAAGGGAATGTTTTTGTCGTACGTAAGCGGCGACAACGACTTCTCCTCCGTCGTGACCGTTATTTGAGTGTCGGCTTCCTCTACAAGCCATACCTTCTTTTTAAAAGAAAAATAAATACCATGTTTTACTTTTCTTTTATTTTGGTATTAAAAATGGTTTTCATAATGTTTTTATATCAATGTGTTGTATTGATATCTTGTGATTGAAAGGTGGAAATGTTATGTTTCCTTTATGCATATTTTATATGATATGATTATATTGAGGTTCTTGGGCATTATTATGAAAACGGGTGGTTCCGTGATAAACTAAGGGCGGGTGAGCCCGATATAGCTCTCCAATGCATTGGGTAATGTGAAGGAGTGAAACGTTATGGTTTCTCCGAAGAGATTTAGGGAATACACTGTGATGGGTATTCCAAACGTAACCAAGAGGGTTAGTCCCTACGTAAGAATGTTATGAATGCCTAAAGTTACCTTTATGTCTTATGATTTCTATGATTTATTCATGATTTGATGAGGTATGTTAAAGTGATTATGTTTTATGGGTAAAGTATTATCTCATCCATATGTATATATGTACCCATGTTTCCTTTCCATATTTTTATATCCCTTACTGAGCTTTTTATGCTCATCCCAAGTTTTTTGAAATGTTTTTCACAGGTCAAGGGAAAGGTACATGATATGATGATAGTGTCAAGGAAGTGTCAAGAAATAATCCATGTTTTATTTTAAATATTTTTTCGATGATGGGAAGAATGAATGTTTTCTTTTATGTAACCACTTTGTTTAAATGTGGAATGTAAAGCAAGTTTCATGATCTAATTCTCTAAAACTCTAAACCTAAAAAGATCCTCAATATGTAATCTTGTAATAACTCAAGATTAAGTAAGCTTTAAGGCTAGGGCCTTATATCTTTTCTGGTTTAGAGTTTTAGAGAATTAGATCATAAAACTTGCATTACATTCCACATATAAACAAAGTGGTTACATAAAGATAGTATTCTTCTTTCCCATCAATGGAAACATATTTAAAATAAAACATGGATTTTTTCTTGACACTTCCTTGAAACTATCATCATATCATGTACCTTTCCCTTGACCTATGAAAAACGTTTCAAAAAACTTGGGATGATCATAAAAAGCTCAGTAAGGGATATAAAAATATGGAAAGGAAACATGGGTACATATATACATAAGAATGAAAGCATACTCTACCCATAAAACATAAGCACTTTAACATACCTCATCAAATCATGAAAAAATCGTAGAAATCATAAGACATAAAGGTAACTTGAGGCATTCATAACATTCTTATGTAGGGAGTAACCCTCTTGGTTACGTTTGGAATACCCATCATATTATATTCCCTAAATCTCTTCGGAGAAACCTTAACGTTACACTCCTTCGCATTACCCAATGCATTGGAGAGCTATATCGGGATCACCTGCCCATAGTTTATCACGGAACCACCCGTCTTCATAATAATTCCCAAGAACCTCAACATAATCGTATGACATAAAACATTCGTAAAGGAAACATAAAATTTCCAACTTTCAATCACAAGATATCAACACAACACATTGATATAAAAACATTATGAAACCCATTTTCAATACCAAAACAAAATAAACGTAAAACATGGTATTTATTTTTCTTTTAAAAATAAGGTATGTCTTGTAAAGGAATCGGAAACTCAAATAATGGTCACGGAGGCGGAGAAGTCAGTGTCGCCGCATACGTACGACAAAAACATTACCTTTTTTCATTTAGAAAATGCTTCGTATAAAAAATATTTCTTTTGAATAAACGTAATAGTCAAAGGGGTTTATACACCATATAAAATAAGGTTGTGTATAAAACAAAATATGCCTCAATGAAAGGATATTGAGACGAAGTCCCATACCTCAGGTACGACTTGACTCGATCGTTCTTTAATGTCCTGAATAATTAACTTGAGTTAATTTATACTTACATAAGAACCTTTTTCAAGTTCATTATTCCTTTTATATCACTTATTTCCATTTCATGAACACTATCTAATTATTTAAGTTAATAACGGTCGTTTTAACGATCATTGGTACTTGAGTAAAAAATAATCCCTTTATAATTACAAGTTCTTCATGTATCCATTATATCCAGAATTATAATCATGATGTATATATAATATATATCCAGTATATACATGCCTTTATAATATTACATAATCATTTAGAGGTAAGAAATGAAATGCACCGTTTATGGAGACGGTAAGCCGTACGTACCCATGAACGCTACTTTCATTTCTATTTCGTATTTTATAGAATGGAATCATAATGATATAAAGATATATATAAAATAAGTTTAATATCATATATAATATCATAACTCCATCCTTTATATGTATAAGGACCTACGATATCATAAATTAATACACACACGAAGAACAAAGAAAATATTATCTGAAGTGAAACCTTAACATAAGATGGTTGAAAATATGGTAGTATAAGGTCATAATAAAACCATATATTTTATTAGAAATTATAATATTATTTTGGGAAATATTTATAATAAATTTTTATTTATTATTATTTTGGTTTGAATGAGTACGATGAGAGTCAAGATACAGGGCAAAGGGATTTCATCCCACTTTTTATTTCAATGAGATGCATTATATGTTTTCTACTCTTTACTTTTGTGTGGTGTATGAACTTCCTATTATTGTAATCTATGTATATGATAGTTAATGTTATGGGTATTCACATATCCATTTTATTAGCTTTCTTTCATGCGGTTTATGTTTCATAATTAACCAAATCGTTAAAATATTTTAGTCTTAATATGCATTCATTGAGACTCATTTATTTTATGCATGTAAATTATTTTTTCAGTTCTATACATTTACATTTTAAATTTTATGTCAGGAATATAATAATTTTCAAGATTTTTTATGCTTCATGTAATTTCCTTTTGTGACATGAATTTTATGATCCCATGTTACTATGTTATAAGAGTTTATTGAGACATTCTCATCCTTTTTTTCGAGAATATTTCTGTTTATGCTTCCATTGATGAAATATTATGATCCATCTCTCTATAAAACATACAAGTTTCCTTATCCTTGAATTATTCAAGATATATCCATGTATTTGTACCATTTTGCACTCTTTGGTACTTAATATTACATTTTAATGTAAAATATGACTGCCTGTATATAAGGCCCCAGCCTTAAAACTTACTTAATCTTGAGTTATTACAAGATTACACATTGAGGATCTTTTCAGGTTTAGAGTTTTAGAGAATTAGATCATGAAACTTGCATTACATTCCACATTTAAACAAAATGGATTACATAAAAGACAATATTCATTCTTCCCATCAACGAGAACATATTTAAAATAAAAAACGGATTCTCTCTTAACACATCCTTGACTCTAACGTCTTATCATGTACCTTTCCTCTTGACCTGAAAAACATTTCAGAAACTTGGGATGAGCATAAAAAGCTCAGTAAGGGACATAAAAATATGGAAAGGAAACATGAGTTCATGTATACATAAAGATGAAATCATAATTTACCCATAAAACATAGGCACTTTAACCTAACTCATCAAAACATGAATAAATCATAGAAATCATAAGACATAAAGGTAACTTGAGGCATTCATAACATTCTTACGTAGGGAGTAACCCTCTTGGTTACGTTTGGAATACCCATCACAGTATATTCCCTAAATCTCTTCGGAGAAACCTTAACGTTTCACTCCTTCGCGTTACCCAATGCATTGGAGAGCTATAACGGGCTCACCCGCCCTTAGTTTATCACGGAACCACCCGTTCTTCATAACAATGCCCAAGAACCATAACATACACGTATCACATAAAATATTCATAAGGAAACAAAACATTTCCACATTTCAAACACAACATAACATTTTAGTATTTTGAAATAATGAATCCATATAAAAAGAAACCATTTCCAAAACCATTTAAAACATTTAATAAAGATATTTTTGAATCAAAGTGTCCCATACCACCTTGAAGCTTTTAAAATTTTAAACCATTAATATCCATATAAATAAATTCTTAAAACCACTTTGAAAACATGGATATTAATAAGAACGAATAATTAAAACATTTAAAATGATATTTTGGTTAAAGGGGTTTTACCAAAATTAGAGACACTTGAATACAATAATTGAGGAATAACGTTTAGTCAGAACTTTATAATATCATGAGAATAAATGGATTCATGATATAATACTCCAAAGGACAGTATATACACCATATAAGAGTGAATTGGTGCATAACAACAATGAACCCTCAATAGAAATGTCAAATGTGATGAAATCCCTTATAAAGAAGGTATCCTTAAATTAAGGACAAATCAATCTCAAAAATATGTGTGAAGAATATAAATACACCCAATATAAGTGGATATTAAGTGTAAAACAATAAAATGTCATTCACACATATTGAATGGATGACATATTCAATGACTACATGTCGAACCCAAAGAAATCGAAATTGGGTTAAGAAGTTCCCTTGACAGCCTAACGGCGTCACATCAAAATGAGTTGATGAGAGATAAAAAGAGTATCTCATCACTTGGACACAAAATTTACATCATTAAGGATACATGAGAACATATCCCAATGTAACAATATGTAAATTAAAAGACCCAATAAAAGAAGTCTTTTAAAAAGTGGGGGGTGAAAGGTTCCCTTACCGACTTGGGTATCTTTCAAAAAATACACCCCATGAAAGAGGGACAATAGATCATTTATGTAAATACTCATAAACGAAAGTATTTTACACAAAGTGTAGAATAATGGGCAGTACATACACCACTCAATGAAATTTGTGGCAAAAGTAGCGTAAATCTCACGAGAATAAAAGTGAGATGAAAAATCCCTTACGAGAACTCGGCAGCCTAACGGCGCCACATAAAACTTCCAAAATGGATTGATGAGAGAGAATAGGGTCCCTCATCACACGAACATAAAAATTACAGTAGGATTAATATAAAATAACATCCCAATCATCAGAAAGATGAGCTTAAAAGAAATGACATAAAAGAGTGTACTTAAAGAGAAAGAGAGTTGCAGGATCCCTTACCTCGGGTCCGACTTGACTCGATCGTTCTTTAACGTCCTGAATAATAAACTTGAGTTAATTTCTATTTGCTTAAGAACCTTTTCCAAGTTCATTATTCCTTTTATATCAATTATTGACATGTTGTGAACATTATGTAATCATTTAAGTTAATAATGTTCATTTTGTCGGTATTTGGTTCTTAAGTCGAAAGTGGACTTCTTACAATTACATGTTGTTCATGTGGCCAAATGTTTATTATATCCAGAATTGTATTCATGTTGTAGTTATAATATATGTCATATATATCCAGTACATTCATGCATTTATAACATTACATAATCATTTAGAGGTAAGAAATGAAATGCACCGTTCATGGAGACGGTAAGCCGTACGTACGCATGAACGCTACTTTCATTTCTATTCGTATTTTATAGAATGGAATAATAATGATATAAAGGTATATTATAATTCCAGTATAATATCATATTTAATATCATAGTTCCATCCTTTATATGTCCCACATATGGTATTTAACGAATCAAATCACTTTGAGGGGGCGGTAGTCCGCACTTCCTTAAATGAAGATATCGTGTTTACCCATAATGGGAACCATAAAGGTTTGACCAAAATGTAAAAAACAGAATCTTAAGGAAAACATAAACATACTATATATCATATATAAAAATAGTGACATCATAATGGCCACCTTTGAAGGTGTTAAATGAGTATTGAACAATCATCGTTTCGGGAGGCAGAATTTCACCATCCACGGAAACCGTATGTTCTTTAACCATTTGATGTAGTTGTGTGAGAGTGTAGCTCAAATAAATATTATAACAACATCCTAGTATATTGAAGATACTGTTGTTGTTACAAAAGAAGTAAATAAAAAGAGATTAGGGGGTTGGAGAAGCAAAATAAAACAAATGAATATGAGACAAACAATTACCTTTAAAAGTGTAACTCTTTTTGATTTGAGCCTAAAGTCTTCCTTTGAAAGGATTCTGCCCAAGGTAAATCCTCTAGGATGAGGAGAGGGATGTGGAGAGAGCAAATGGGCAGGGGTTGGCCGAGACAAAGGCTTTTGAAGTGTGTGAAATAAGGTGGAGGTGGGGGCCTTTTATAAGAGAAGAGGAGGGGCACTTTTGGAAAGCAAAGAAATATTACTTTATTTGAAAATGCTTTTCGGTTTTAAAGGGTCCCACATTGGTAGAATTCGTGGATAAGGTGATAAGGCATCGAAATCCACTCATCCAATTGGTTTTGTCCATGTGTATATTGTAGATTTTTCATTATCTTTCCATTTTAATTAAATTGTCAAATAATGATGTCATCGCTGCATCATTATTATGTCATAAATAATTTAATTTCTTTAATGTCTAAAAATTATAAAAAAAATACTATGATATAGGAAATCTTTTTATCTTTCCAATTACTATTTATAATCAAAATTTGGACTTGTATAACCCCACTTAAAAATTGTTTTAGTAAAACATACTATGTTAGTGTCATTTTCACTTTAACATTAAATTAAAAGTATTTTATGTTATTTCCCAACAAAAGTGGATCCATGGGGTCCCCAAGTTAGGCCATGGCTTGTCTTGGTCGGCCATGACACAACCAATAGGGTTGTGACATGTGTCTAGGTCATTTCATATTTTTAAAGTATTATTTATACCTTAAACTACACTAATTATCACTAATTGCGATTAAAAACTTAATAAGTTACTATTCACCAAAAAATTATTATAATCTCATTGAACCACATTTTACTTCTTAATGACAACCATGTATGTCGGATTTTCAAAATTCAATACACATTAGTGGTAAACTTTCATTTAACTGAAAAATCAGTTTGCTTGATTATCACTTAGTGGTTTCACTATTCATCAAAAATTGAAGTTTTTCAGAAAATTACCAAAAATTCACCCTAAGCTATATTTGATATTCTGAATTCAAAAATGAAGTCCGTTTTACAAAATTCAAAACATATTAGTCACATTAATTAATTTAATAATTAATTCCCGCTGTCAGAGCAAATAGCGTGTTTTTATAAAACAATAAGTATCAAAAGATTGACACCAGTTTAAGTCCGATTTCAAAGTGAAATTAATTCCAACCACCACTATTGGATTAAATGGTAAAAATATTTCCCAATTTCACTTTAAAACCAATTCAAAAGATAATCTAATCATATAAATAAATTAGATTAAAAAGTGGTTTTGAATTAAAATACAACATTTACACTATTCCTTAAAAAAAATGAACTTTATCGGAAAGATGCCAAAAATTTACACAAAGTAAATTTTGATGTCCCGATTCTTAATAAGAGTTTTATTTGGTCCAAAAGAATGTTTAAGAGTGAAAAAAACTATATTTAATGATGGTTCAACATCAAAAGGTGATAAGTGAACCTTTAGTGAAAACTAGGGCATATACGCCTAAAATTGAATTCTTTCCGTATTTTAAGCCTCTATTCTTTATTGGATAAATGTAAAAACAATTAAAAACATATGAAATCATATTTTAGTTATTTCTATCCATTCCCGCCAATACAACGGCTACATGTTAACTATCATTTAAAATAATATTATTTTATTATTAGAGTGCAACGTAAGATTCCCAAGAAACTCGTTGTTGCGTGTTGGGTACGCCATCGAGCATAGCGTCCCCTTTAAAGTCATATTAATATTTTATTCACAAATATGGATAAATACAAAAATGTCGTATTCTTTATTTACCTGGGGTGTTACATCCTTCCCCCCTTTTGGGAATTGCGTCCGCGCAATTTTAAAATTGGACTTGGAAACATCCTTGAAAGTCCCACATCGGAACAAGAGTTGGTAAAACAATCACTTTAAAATAAAGAAAGATAAGTACAAAGGTCACTCGAGTTAACCCATACTAGGACTCCAAGTATGAAAATATGGACATGGAGGAAAAAACAAAGGGTCATGTCCTGATGGAGAGTGTTAGAAAACATGTTTAGGAGAAAGTTAACCACGAGAAAATCACAAACTTGTGATGGGTTAAACGGTATTCGATTCCCTAGTAGAAAAAGTTAATAGACAACATTTTTGTTTTAAGTTACATTTTATTGAGGAATTTTATTCATAAGGAAACATAATCCCTTATCATGTTGACCTTCAACTTTTACTAGATTCCTTAATCAAACTCATATTTTTTTCAAAAGACGAGTATTTAGGGAGACTTGTTCGCATTCAGAGTACCATAATCAACTTCTAGAGAATCACCTAATCCACAAAAGAGAGCTATATACTTCCCATGTCTTTAGACTTTATCCAAAAACAAAACCAAAAAGGCTAGTACAAGATCGGATAATCCAGAAAAGGATAACCCTTTATAAAAATAAAATCTATTCTTAACATCCAAAATTTGTCAAACAAAACCCAATGTTCAACAAGGATCATTCGATAAACAATTTGTCCATAAAATTCTTCAAAGTAAACCAATATAAGATCGAAACCCAAATATTTGAAAGATTTAGTCACATAGTCTTCCAAGTTAAATCGTAACATTTATCTCCAAACAACATCAGTTGCTCCTAAAGTCACGCATTGAAAAGTAATTATCCCAATCACATATCCTCCATGATAGGGTAATCATTTTAATAAATAACCCAAAATCAACTTACTCTTAATTCATAAAATCATATAACCAAAAGAATCAGTCAAACTAACCAGGGACTTCACGTAGTCCAGTGGTAGGCGATAAATACCAGTCGCACTTTGGTTGTGGGTTCGATTCCCGCAGCTTTGTCCGACGCGACGGGATGTCACACGGTCTGCGTGTTGTCCTTTTTCCAAAACTATATAATTCTTAAAACATTCCCCAAAACGAGATAAAATCTTCAAAATAATCATAACACATTTTAACCTCAATTTCATCTCATGCCCTCCACTTCAATCATAACCTTTAGTAACCCATAATTACCTCAAAAGTAAGGATCATATAAACCCAAGTGGTTCTTTATAACTATGTCCACAAAAGAAAAGGTAACTATTCCTTGGATAAAATTTGCCTATATTAATCATCAGGGTTACACATAATATAAAAAGTCTTCTAATGTAACCCCATCATCAAAAGAGACATAATACTCTTAAGAATTTCACCATAACTCTTGAAGCCCTTATATGTTGACATCTTACTCATTCAACATTCTTCATGATCCATTATCCATTCCTTTCCAACCTATTCCGAAATACCTCTTTCCTACAAACAAAATCATGAATCATATCCTAAGATTTCAAAATAGGAAAACAACAGTCATGAAATAGTACATACCTTTGATTGGTCATTGTCAGTTTCTTCATCCTCAATAGGAATGGCATTAGGTATTGGTAAACGAACATTTGTACGCTCTTGGTGACCCCATTCACGATACTTCTTCATAGAACATGTGTTTGCATAATGACCATGCACACCACATTTAAAACATTCAATTGATCCCTCAGAAAGAACTTCTTTCTCTTTCCTCGAGTCAACGGGATGCTTCCTTTTTCCATTACAGGTTCTTGCTTTATGACCTTCATTTCCACATCTATAGCATATTTCTGTCCCTTTGAAACATTTCCCTAGGTGTTTCTTTCCACATCTCTGACACATAGGTTTTTGAACACTCATACCTTTATGATTATTACCTGCACTTCCATAGGGATTTGTTTCTTGCATATTTGATGCCTTAGAGAAAACTCCAAGGTTTAGGTGGTAAATCATGACTCCAGATAGTTGGTTGAGGATAATCAGAAGAGTTCTCATTGCAGCTGCCATATCATTCAGTTGCTTGCTCAAAAGACTATCACAATTTCCTTCACATCCACTGTTACTTTGGTGCCTGCTAGATCCAGCCATTTACTAAAACCAAAAAGGTCAGTGTGAGTATATCAAAAAAACCATCATGTACTAATGAGGAAGATAAACACTAATATACACTTACTCATTCACTTTATCTAAAACTAGGACTCTTTCTGAAATCCTAACCATTATGGTAATGTCACTTATGCTTAAGGAATACCCTAACCTCTAAAGTTATCTAAACCGACCTTTGATACCAACTATAAGGCCCCAGCCTTAAAAGTTACTTAATCTTGAGTTATTACAAGATTACACATTGAGGATCTTTTCAGGTTTAGAGTTTTAGAGAATTAGATCATGAAACTTGCATTACATTCCACATTTAAACAAAATGGATTACATAAAAGACAATATTCATTCTTCCCATCAACGAGAACATATTTAAAATAAAAAACGGATTCTCTCTTAACACATCCTTGACTCTAACGTCTTATCATGTACCTTTCCTCTTGACCTGAAAAACATTTCAGAAACTTGGGATGAGCATAAAAAGCTCAGTAAGGGACATAAAAATATGGAAAGGAAACATGAGTTCATGTATACATAAAGATGAAATCATAATTTACCCATAAAACATAGGCACTTTAACCTAACTCATCAAAACATGAATAAATCATAGAAATCATAAGACATAAAGGTAACTTGAGGCATTCATAACATTCTTACGTAGGGAGTAACCCTCTTGGTTACGTTTGGAATACCCATCACAGTATATTCCCTAAATCTCTTAGGAGAAACCTTAACGTTTCACTCCTTCGCGTTACCCAATGCATTGGAGAGCTATAACGGGCTCACCCGCCCTTAGTTTATCACGGAACCACCCGTTCTTCATAACAATGCCCAAGAACCATAACATACACGTATCACATAAAATATTCATAAGGAAACAAAACATTTCCACATTTCAAACACAACATAACATTTTAGTATTTTGAAATAATGAATCCATATAAAAAGAAACCATTTCCAAAACCATTTAAAACATTTAATAAAGATATTTTTGAATCAAAGTGTCCCATACCACCTTGAAGCTTTTAAAATTTTAAACCATTAATATCCATATAAATAAATTCTTAAAACCACTTTGAAAACATGGATATTAATAAGAACGAATAATTAAAACATTTAAAATGATATTTTGGTTAAAGGGGTTTTACCAAAATTAGAGACACTTGAATACAATAATTGAGGAATAACGTTTAGTCAGAACTTTATAATATCATGAGAATAAATGGATTCATGATATAATACTCCAAAGGACAGTATATACACCATATAAGAGTGAATTGGTGCATAACAACAATGAACCCTCAATAGAAATGTCAAATGTGATGAAATCCCTTATAAAGAAGGTATCCTTAAATTAAGGACAAATCAATCTCAAAAATATGTGTGAAGAATATAAATACACCCAATATAAGTGGATATTAAGTGTAAAACAATAAAATGTCATTCACACATATTGAATGGATGACATATTCAATGACTACATGTCGAACCCAAAGAAATCGAAATTGGGTTAAGAAGTTCCCTTGACAGCCTAACGGCGTCACATCAAAATGAGTTGATGAGAGATAAAAAGAGTATCTCATCACTTGGACACAAAATTTACATCATTAAGGATACATGAGAACATATCCCAATGTAACAATATGTAAATTAAAAGACCCAATAAAAGAAGTCTTTTAAAAAGTGGGGGGTGAAAGGTTCCCTTACCGACTTGGGTATCTTTCAAAAAATACACCCCATGAAAGAGGGACAATAGATCATTTATGTAAATACTCATAAACGAAAGTATTTTACACAAAGTGTAGAATAATGGGCAGTACATACACCACTCAATGAAATTTGTGGCAAAAGTAGCGTAAATCTCACGAGAATAAAAGTGAGATGAAAAATCCCTTACGAGAACTCGGCAGCCTAACGGCGCCACATAAAACTTCCAAAATGGATTGATGAGAGAGAATAGGGTCCCTCATCACACGAACATAAAAATTACAGTAGGATTAATATAAAATAACATCCCAATCATCAGAAAGATGAGCTTAAAAGAAATGACATAAAAGAGTGTACTTAAAGAGAAAGAGAGTTGCAGGATCCCTTACCTCGGGTCCGACTTGACTCGATCGTTCTTTAACGTCCTGAATAATAAACTTGAGTTAATTTCTATTTGCTTAAGAACCTTTTCCAAGTTCATTATTCCTTTTATATCAATTATTGACATGTTGTGAACATTATGTAATCATTTAAGTTAATAATGTTCATTTTGTCGGTATTTGGTTCTTAAGTCGAAAGTGGACTTCTTACAATTACATGTTGTTCATGTGGCCAAATGTTTATTATATCCAGAATTGTATTCATGTTGTAGTTATAATATATGTCATATATATCCAGTACATTCATGCATTTATAACATTACATAATCATTTAGAGGTAAGAAATGAAATGCACCGTTCATGGAGACGGTAAGCCGTACGTACGCATGAACGCTACTTTCATTTCTATTCGTATTTTATAGAATGGAATAATAATGATATAAAGGTATATTATAATTCCAGTATAATATCATATTTAATATCATAGTTCCATCCTTTATATGTCCCACATATGGTATTTAACGAATCAAATCACTTTGAGGGGGCGGTAGTCCGCACTTCCTTAAATGAAGATATCGTGTTTACCCATAATGGGAACCATAAAGGTTTGACCAAAATGTAAAAAACAGAATCTTAAGGAAAACATAAACATACTATATATCATATATAAAAATAGTGACATCATAATGGCCACCTTTGAAGGTGTTAAATGAGTATTGAACAATCATCGTTTCGGGAGGCAGAATTTCACCATCCACGGAAACCGTATGTTCTTTAACCATTTGATGTAGTTGTGTGAGAGTGTAGCTCAAATAAATATTATAACAACATCCTAGTATATTGAAGATACTGTTGTTGTTACAAAAGAAGTAAATAAAAAGAGATTAGGGGGTTGGAGAAGCAAAATAAAACAAATGAATATGAGACAAACAATTACCTTTAAAAGTGTAACTCTTTTTGATTTGAGCCTAAAGTCTTCCTTTGAAAGGATTCTGCCCAAGGTAAATCCTCTAGGATGAGGAGAGGGATGTGGAGAGAGCAAATGGGCAGGGGTTGGCCGAGACAAAGGCTTTTGAAGTGTGTGAAATAAGGTGGAGGTGGGGGCCTTTTATAAGAGAAGAGGAGGGGCACTTTTGGAAAGCAAAGAAATATTACTTTATTTGAAAATGCTTTTCGGTTTTAAAGGGTCCCACATTGGTAGAATTCGTGGATAAGGTGATAAGGCATCGAAATCCACTCATCCAATTGGTTTTGTCCATGTGTATATTGTAGATTTTTCATTATCTTTCCATTTTAATTAAATTGTCAAATAATGATGTCATCGCTGCATCATTATTATGTCATAAATAATTTAATTTCTTTAATGTCTAAAAATTATAAAAAAAATACTATGATATAGGAAATCTTTTTATCTTTCCAATGACTATTTATAATCAAAATTTGGACTTGTATAACCCCACTTAAAAATTGTTTTAGTAAAACATACTATGTTAGTGTCATTTTCACTTTAACATTAAATTAAAAGTATTTTATGTTATTTCCCAACAAAAGTGGATCCATGGGGTCCCCAAGTTAGGCCATGGCTTGTCTTGGTCGGCCATGACACAACCAATAGGGTTGTGACATGTGTCTAGGTCATTTCATATTTTTAAAGTATTATTTATACCTTAAACTACACTAATTATCACTAATCGCGATTAAAAACTTAATAAGTTACTATTCACCAAAAAATTATTATAATCTCATTGAACCACATTTTACTTCTTAATGACAACCATGTATGTCGGATTTTCAAAATTCAATACACATTAGTGGTAAACTTTCATTTAACTGAAAAATCAGTTTGCTTGATTATCACTTAGTGGTTTCACTATTCATCAAAAATTGATGTTTTTCAGAAAATTACCAAAAATTCACCCTAAGCTATATTTGATATTCTGAATTCAAAAATGAAGTCCGTTTTACAAAATTCAAAACATATTAGTCACATTAATTAATTTAATAATTAATTCCCGCTGTCAGAGCAAATAGCGTGTTTTTATAAAACAATAAGTATCAAAAGATTGACACCAGTTTAAGTCCGATTTCAAAGTGAAATTAATTCCAACCACCACTATTGGATTAAATGGTAAAAATATTTCCCAATTTCACTTTAAAACCAATTCAAAAGATAATCTAATCATATAAATAAATTAGATTAAAAAGTGGTTTTGAATTAAAATACAACATTTACACTATTCCTTAAAAAAATGAACTTTATCGGAACGATACCAAAAATTTACACAAAGTAAATTTTGATGTCCCGATTCTTAATAAGAGTTTTATTTGGTCCAAAAGAATGTTTAAGAGTGAACAAAACTATATTTAATGATGGTTCAACATCAAAAGGTGATAAGTGAACCTTTAGTGAAAACTAGGGCATATACGCCTAAAATTGAATTCTTTCCGTATTTTAAGCCTCTATTCTTTATTGGATAAATGTAAAAACAATTAAAAACATATGAAATCATATTTTAGTTATTTCTATCCACTCCCGCCAATACAACGGCTACATGTTAACTATCATTTAAAATAATATTATTTTATTATTAGAGTGCAACGTAAGATTCCCAAGAAACTCGTTGTTGCGTGTTGGGTACGCCATCGAGCATAGCGTCCCCTTTAAAGTCATATTAATATTTTATTCACAAATATGGATAAATACAAAAATGTCGTATTCTTTATTTACCTGGGGTGTTACACTGTACCTCTGGTCAGAAATCTGATATATTCAAAAAAGAAATTTCAAAAAAAAACGAAAAATGTTTTCAAAATATATTTAATGACCATTTTCAAAAAAAATTATAAACGTTTTATGGTTTACAGTGGTTCCTTTATATGGTTTCAAAGTTATTTTCAATGAAAATTGTTTTTCAATGGTTTTATATTTTAAGAAGTGTTTTTTTATGTAGATTGGATATTTTACTCAATAAATGTATTTAATATATATTTCAATTTTTTCCAATATAAGATAAAATCTATTGGTGTTAATCAATCCGTTATGGGGAAATTTTTCAATGTTTCCATTCATATTATTTCTCTTGTTGGATTATGTTTTTATGAAATGATGTTGATGAAACCCATTTATCCTCCATTGGTTATATGATTTTTTAACCCACTTCTTTTAACGGGTTATATTTATGATAAAATGATTATGAACCAAGTCCCTTTACACCTGTTATTATACAATTACATCTTTATAAAACCCATTTTATTACTTGGGTTATGACATTATTATTTATGATATTTTGTCATGTGTATGTTTTATTTCATTGCGAGATGGGTGGGACCTATATCTCCCTCAAATGAATATAGTAAATATTTATATCTCATGAGATATAAATTACTTGAATGATAAATAAACTCGAT
Source organism: Viscum album (assembly GCA_963277665.1). Taxonomy (NCBI): domain Eukaryota; kingdom Viridiplantae; phylum Streptophyta; class Magnoliopsida; order Santalales; family Viscaceae; genus Viscum; species Viscum album. Next base: position 13,213 of record CAUJRU010001552.1, on the reverse strand, counting down.
TCAATAAAATAGTGATGTCATGAGGGGTGTACATAGTTTAGTAATAATTGGATATTATGGGGTGTGATCTTGATTCAGTAAATTACTTTGTCCAAAACATTGGTCTCAATAACATTATCTTGACTAATATGAAAATCATTATATAGGATTTAGTGTCTTCTACAATTCTATGTTTTATACGTATGTTATGATTTTAATGGATATTTTTATTTATTTCTATATGATTAATGTCTTCTTAACTTTCAATAATTATGAAATGTTTTATCAATATCATCTTTGATATGTAAGGTAGGATCTTATATTTTTTAATCATGTTATCATGCCCTAATGCTCATGGTTATTTTTACATATCTCCATTTTTACCCTCTCTGTGCATTTGAACTCGCCTATTTTATTGTTCATTTCCCCCATGTTTAGAAATATTTTATTAATTTTACAATGTTTAATAGGGGTTATCTAAATGGGGAGCCTTGTGGTAGACGATGTAGCTCATTTATATACCAGTGATTATGATTCCATGATTCTAAAGGCACTATACTAGTACGGTCTTTAGGGGGTTTTTTATAATGTTTTAAGTATCCCAAAAAAGTTATGTAATGTTAATTTTTTAGAAGAGTGGGTAACTATAATTAGTATTAGGGAAAAGTATTAGTTAAACATTAAAATATAGTAATATAAAACCATAGTGAGAACCCTAAAGAAATGTCTATGGATAATTCTAAGGATAAAAAATGAGTTGTAAAATGTCCTAGAATTTTGGTAAAGGATTGAGTGGGAGGTTACCTAGAAATAAATATATGTCTAGATAATATAAAAGGATATGTCTCTAACATTGATGTACTTAGATTTAATAGATCTAACATGATATCATGGGCCTGATTGAGGGTAATCTTGTCCATAAAAAATGGGCTTGCTGTACATATGGTTTGACTGTCCTGGGGGATATGCTCTTGTACTCAAAAAGACTTAAAAAAAAATATTAAATAATTTAAATTTAATTTCACTATAAATAACATCGGCTAATCCTATGGTTTAATTGATTAAAGAAGTTGTTATAACATCAGATAAGTTACTTTTCATGATCATGTGGTTCCCCAATATGGTAACATTTCTTACTCTATGATTTTGGATTTAGTGAATGTATAGAACCAGAATAAACCACGTTAATGGTGATTTTTATGTAACATGAAATTATTTTTTTCTTAATCAATCAAATTATATGAGATTTGTAATGAAAACCCTCATTTCTATGCCCACCCAGCTTTCTCATGTTACGAATCATGGTGGACATAGAAATGATAAAACCAGGAAAAAATATTCTCTTGTGTTTTTAGGAGGAAACAACTACTTTCATTCAGAGGGAATTTTGATCAACTTATTGATGAACAATGGATCAGTACCCCTGACATGATATTATCCATTATCCAATGTATAGATCATGATAAATTTATTCATGCTATTTATAATTTATAAGGAGAAGAAGACCAGTAGGGGGCTCTAATCAGGAAAACAAGGCATCATGATGAGATTGAATCCATAGATTCGGACATGTTCAAGTATATATTTTTCAATAATTAATATACTATATTTATTCTTACCATGATAGTGAAATATTTTATTGAGTTTACATAAATAGATGATGAATTTTTTGACACCTATGAGGCTACATTCATGAGACTTTCAAGGTACACGTCATGAATTATCATCAAACAAGAATGTAAATTTGATTGGTTCTTAAGAGGCCAAATTTCTATGTATCCAAGAGGTGTCGAACAAAAGATATATCAATATTTATGAAGATATTGTGCACTATGGAACCAAGGTTGAAATAGTGTTTTGAGTCATGTATGAACCCCATGGTTTTGATAAGAAGAGGAAGATAGAGTTTTAATGAAAAAAAAACCATGGGGAAAAGAATATGAGTTTTCATTTATGCTCTATTTGGGGGAAGTATAATTAAGGAAATTCCATTAAGGGGTCTAATAATTTTTTTAAGTGTTAAAGGTAAAGCCACCTAGAAATTAATTACCGATATGAAGGAAAGATGGTAGCTTAAAATTCTAATCAAGAGAAAGCTTCACATAATTCACCTCCCATGATTTACTACTACAAGTGTATATAGAATGGGAATTGTGATAACCAATCCCGAACCCCAATGGATAGTGATGACGATCAACATCATTAACCTCTTAAGGTGATGGATTGAGGGAAATTTCATGAAATAAGTATGTGATAAGGACGTGATGAAAGGTACACTTACCATCCACTCTATAATTTCCATTTTCATATTGGATTCTGGATCTACCCAATCATTTATATGTAAAGAATTTTCTAATGCTATTATGATTACACAAACAATATTAGATGTGGAATTAGTAGTGAAAAATACTATTGGTAAAATGGTTGAATCTCAATACTATGATTCCTATAAGGTTGATGTTTGTGGGATTGTGGTTCCTTTAAATCTTTTCATTCTTCATTTGGTTGAATATGATGTCATGTTTGGCCTAGATTGGATTTAAATGCATAAATCCCACATCAATTTTAAAAGAAGATAATTTATTTTTGGTATTTGAAACCCTCTTATGAACTTCTATAAATGTGACGATATTTAAGAACATCCTTTGTTGATTACATACAATGTATGAGTCTTAATTCACATTCAAAAGGTTTGTTTGTCTCAATTGGTTTGTTAGAAAATCAACATAGATGATATTCTTATAGTTTCAGATTTTGTGGATGTATTTCTAAAAGGGTTGAATAGACTTCCACCAAAATGTGATGTTTAGTTAAAATTAGTAACTAAACCAGGATTCACACCAATATCAATGTTTCCTTATAAAATGGCTCAGACTGACTTGATGGAATTGAAGAAGAAAATCCATGAAAAACATGAAAAGGGTTTCATTTGGAAATGTGTTCCACCATGGGCTGCACCCATTCTTTTTCTAAGAAATAAAGAGGAATAATGAGACTCTTAATTGATTTTAAATAGTTGAAAAGGTTATAAATAATGAACAAGTATCTTATTCCCCATATTGATGATTTTTTTGCACAACATCATGGAGTATAATAATTTTACAAGAATTACCTTTTTACTGGATGTGATCGATTGAGGTTAAAGATAGAGGATATACCAATGATGAAATTTCGTACAAGGTTTGGACACTATGAATATATAGTGATGTATTTTAGACTTACTAATTCCCATTATATCATATTGGATTTAATGAGTACAGCTTGAAGATATTTCCTCGACCTGTTTGTGGTAGTATTTTTAGATGATATTATTATTTATTGAATGAGAAAGGAAGAGAATGAAGATCACTAGAGAATTGTACTAAAGACCCTAAGGAAGGAGAAGTAATGTGAAAATTTTACAAAGTAAAAAAATTTCGATTTAAAAGGATTCATTTTGGGGCACAAAATCTCAATACATGGGATATAATTATATTCATCAATGACAAAGGCTACTGAGTATTTAACAAGAACAACCACAGTGTGTGAGATTCATAGATTTATTAATTTAGCTGGATATTATCAATGGGTTGAGGAGATTTTATCATGACTATATAATCCTCTATCCAAGATATCTCATAATGGTTTCATGTTTATGTTGATAGATAAATGTGTTGAAAATTTAAAGGAACTAAAGATAATGTAGTCCAGCGAACCTACTCTTACGTTACCATGTAGTGGATAGTGGTTTTTAATTTATATATATGCATCTAATAAGGGATTGATATGTGTTATTGTGCATAATTAAGTGGTTATTTGTAATTACATGTGATAGTTTTAGATTACCAGGAGAATTTAACCAAATAATGATTTGTTATAGTAGTGGTAATTGTTTAATTAAAGATGTGGATACAATATATTTATCGAGAAAAGAGTAAAATATATGTTGATCATAATGTTGTGAAATATATATTCACATAAGAAGGATTTGAATGTGCACCAAGGAAGATGGTAAGAGTTGATAAGGATTATGAATGATCTGTATATTACCACCCTTGTAATGTGAAGATGTTGGCTACTTCTTTGAGTCGAAAAAATAGTTCAAGCTTATTCATGATGAGGATCACCAAATATCTAAAATTTAGCGATTTGAAAAGGATGGTTCTTAAAATCCTAATTGAAGGGAAAATTATTATCTTTCTAAAATGAATGATCAACACTCTATCCTAGTGAATATTAAAGAGGTCCACAATGAAAATAATGAGCTATAAAATAAATTTATAAATATTCCTATGTTTAACATTGATTAAAATAGAATTATAAGGTTCAGGAACATTTTATGTGTTCTTTCCACACCATATTTGAAGAAGGAGGTGTTAGACGAAGCTCACATTTATTCATTCACTATTCATCCAGGAAGTATGAAGATGTATATGGACAAGAAATAATACTTATGGTGGGATTCCATGAATATATATATCACAGAGTGTGTATCTTGGTGCTTGGTATTCCTATAAGTAAAAGTTAAAAAAAGTTGAACAGGAGGTTTCATCCATTACCCATACAATAATGGAAATGGTAGGCCATCAATGTTTTTTTTTCATTGGACTACACAAAACCTATAAAGGGTTTAATTGTATATTGGTGTTTGGAAATTACCATAATAAGTAAACACTCTACATCGCTATTAAGGATGAATTATCTCCATATTATCTTTCCAAGATATACTTTAAAGAAGTGGAAAGGTTGTATAGAGAAACACACTCTATTATATCGGATCGGGATCTGAGTTTATCCTCAATTTTCTAGAGAATTATTTAGAATGAACTTAATACATAATTGAGTTTAAACATTGCTTATAATCTTCAGATAGATGGTCAGTGTAAATGTACCATTCAATCCCTAGAGGATATGTTGAGTTATTGTTCTCTAGATTTCAAAGGTGGTTGTGATGAACAACTCACCCTTGTTGAGTTTTCTTATTATAATAGATTTGACTCAATAATTCAGATTCCACCATATGAAGACCTCTATGAGAGGAATGGTAGAGCACAAAAATGCTAGTATGATGTTGGAGAAAGAATGCTATGGGATATGAGATTTAATAAAAGGTGATAGAGGAGGTTATAACCATTTAGAAACATATCTAGGAAACACAAATTCAGTATAAAAGATAGGCTGATAAACATCAGTGTGATCTAGAATTTTAATATGGTGTTAATTTTTTTTCTAAAAATATCACCAACAAATAAATTTATTTGATTCGAGAAGAAAGGGAAACTAATCCCTTTGTATAACACTCCCTTTGAGATTCTTGATCGTATTAGGATGATAGGATATCACTTAGAACTTCCTCCAAATATATCTCAATTCCATATAGTATTCCATTAATATCTATTGAGGAAGTATATAACTAATCATTCACACATACTAAACTCAGTGGTCATACCATTGTAATAGGATCTTTGTTATGAGTATTAGACAATTGAAATTCTGGACAGATGAGAGAATGTTATACAAAACAAGATCACTCACCTGGCCACTGTTTTGCAGAGAAATCACTTGTTAGAGAAAGATATGTGGGAACATTGGGATATTATTAATTAGAAGTATCTTCATTTTTAAACCTAATTGATCAATTTTGAGGGTGAATTTCATTTTAAGGGGGGTAGAATATAACGATCAGAGATTTTATGGTTCTTTTTTTGAAATAAATTATATTTCATTTTAGGTATTATATTTTTGTAACTCAAAAATTACATTTACATGGAATATACATGGAATACATAACATAGAAAATATAATTGGTGTATGTTACATGGACCATTTACATGGTGTACATTACACAAAATAGTGACTTGGTGTACATTAAATGCCACACCAATGTTTCCAAAAAACATTAACTTAAAGTTATAATTATTTGAAAGAGATAATTATGACCTATAAATTTAAAATAGTAAGATAAACAGTAAAGACTACATTAAAATATTATTTATAATTGTTTTATTTTAAATAATATATTCATAACAAAATATATAATTTTTGGTAAATTCCTTATATGTTTGACCATACTATTTTTTCAAATAAAATACTTCTCATGTCCAATACTGAAGAATAATAAAACTAATTTTAGAAACATTTAAAAATTGAATTTGAAAAAATAAACTTCATTTTATAATTTTTAATCCTGATATTTTCTAACGGATAATTTTTGGGATTTTTCTGAGAGACATCACTTTTGAATGAATAGTGAAAATACCATTTTTTTAATTCAAATCTGTGTTTTCATCTAATTTTTTTAAGGTTAAATAATATTTTAAAACTGTTTCAATGTTTATTCTGATGTTATTTTTTTCAATTAATATTATTTTGTTAATTTAGATCAAATTTTTATTGAAATTGGATATAAAAACAAAGCCACTATTTGAGTGGTTTTACATTAAAAATATACATTGTCGACTCGACTAAGAGATTATTTTTAAATTAATATCATCCACTTATTTTATTATAATTATAATAATTTATTCAATATTTTTAATAATCATAATTTATAATTTTTAATATGGTAAACTAGGTATCTTTCCAAAAATATTAGTGAATGTTATTAAAATTATTTACAAATATTTAGATAAAAATTTGGTTAATAATGTACTAACCCATAAATTTTGGACCGAAATGTCCTAGAAACTATTAAAAAATCCCATGATTGAAATTATTTGTGCATGAACCTCAAATTATTTATTTTGATTTATTTTTGGAATTTTAGCTAAAACATGGTTATACCTAACTTGTATTCAAATACAAAAATAGTGTCCTTTCCTTTTCCAAAAAGATTCCACCAACTCCCCCTTTCTTCACACCTCTAAAACCACATAGATTCAGAAAATCACTTGCTAATAAATTCCCAACATCCTTACCTTCTTAATTTAATCCTAACATAGGTATGAATTTATTCTAATTATGCCTTTTGGCATTATCCTAATGGTGTTACCAAATTAAGAGGTAATGTCCCCTCTCAAGCTTCATTCATTAATTTTCTTTCTCCTCCCCTCCAATAATTTTATTCCATTATTGTATAATAAACTGGATCCTCAAAATAATAGTATGTTTTTTGGTACTTTTTAATCCTACACATACTCAATCCTCCTTCTAATGGGTAACGAACATAATAATTATTTTTACAACGAGCTACTACCTCAATAAACAATGATTGTTTATATTTCATTTACCACCTCTCATGGTTGATAATTTGGCGAGCATAATGTTTATATATGTAATATATTATTTTAATTATTCCATTACTCTTATGAATTATTTTTACAACACATGTCATTTTTACATTCCATTTAGTGTATATATGATAATTTCGTTTGGGGAAGTGTGGACTACCGCCCGATCAAATAGATGTGATTTATTGACACACTACATGGAATGAAATTTGGAAAGGTTTGGTAAGAATATATAATATATATAAAATTATAATGAAAATTTAATTATATTATATACATATATAAATATATTCCATTTTCATTATTTCTTTCAATGCGACAATAAAGATGGAAATAACGTTTAGGCCTATGTTCGACTTACCGTCTCCATAAACGGTATATTCAATTTCATACATCTATATTCTGTAGACTATTATAATAAAAATTTACTGTATATACATGATATTTATATCATGGTTTAAATTATGGAAACACGATATATGTATATGGTCCAATGTTATAACAAAATAAGAGACATGCAAAGAACACAGATAATATTATCCAAAGTGAATGCTTAAAATATGATGGTTAAAAAATTGTCAATATAATGACATAATAAAAATATATATGGTATTATATATAATAATATGGTTCAATAAAACATTGATAATAAATTAATAATTATTAAACGAGTTCTTTTAATGTGTATGATGAGAATCATGATACAAGATATGAGGATTACATCTTACTTTTTATTTATGTGGGATACATGATCTGTTCACCACCCATTCATTTTATATGATATATGCACTGAAAATGATTCTATTTTATGTGTAATATAATTAAATCTCATTTTATTATTATATAAATTTAACTATATTTCATTAATAGGATTTAATATTCAAATGTTAACAAATCGTTAAAATGGTTTTTTCTCAATTTTCCGTAACTGAGACTCATTTTTTATGCATCTAAATTATTTTTAAATGTGTATATACATCCATTTAACATGATATATAAATAATATAATTATTTTCCTAATATTTTAGGCTTCATTTAATTTTCTATTCTTACATGGTGAGTATGGTTTCACGTTACCATGTTATAAGAGTTTATTGAGACAGTCTCATCACTTTTTGTGATTGTTTTTTGTTTATTATTACTTTGATGAAGTATTATGAACCATATCTCAATATAACTCTTGTGTTTATTTATAATATATTAATTCATAAAATATGGACTTATTAGTACAATTTATTGACAATTTAGTACTAAAGATAATGTTTTTTTGTAAAATATGAACATCTCCCTCTCAGGTCAGTTATCTATTGTACTCAAAAAACAATGTTTTGGAAAATGTTTTCAAAATTATTCTCAAAATATATCTGAATCCTATTTTCACGAAACATGATTTTAAAAATGTTTTATGGTTTTCAAATATTCTATTATATGTTTTGAAATCTATTTTCAATGAAAAAGGGTTTCAAAGGGTTTTATGTATTAAGAAATGTTTTTCAATGGAGAGGGGATATTTTCATTAATTTTTTTTGAAAGATCAATAAAAATTATTTTCCATCTATGTTAACATCAGTTTGTGATACTCAAGTATTTATAGGGAAATTATTCAATGTTCCTGTTATTATTTTTTCTAGGAATATATTATGTTATGATGTCATGAATCTAATGAATCATGTTTTTGTTTAATGGGTTATATGGTATTAAAACCCACTTTTTTTTCATGGGTTATGTTTATGATGAAATTGTTATTAACCTTATCTCTTTTCATAGGTTATGATAAAATTACATTTTTATAATACCCATATCATTTCATGGATTGTGATATAAATATTTATGATTATGTAGTTTTTTAATGTTTGATTTAATTATTAGATTTGAGAGAGCACTACTACAAAATAAGCCTTTAACAACACTATAAATTTTCTTTTATCAACAATTGAAAATTAATAACTACATGAGATAGATTAAAAGGTCTTGTTTGTTATAAGTGCTAAAAAAGAACTAAAAATGTGGCTCTTTATCAGTGCTAAACAAGTACTGATAAATTTGACGTTTATCAGTGCTTTTAAAAACACTGATACATGAACAATTTGTTAGTTCTTAAATATTGAGTTGCTAAATTTTGAATTTATCAGAACAAAAAAATGTATATAATGGTTCTTTATTCAGTCTATACAGAATCGTTGATAAATTATACCTTAATCTGCGCTTCAAAAAGTTCCGATAATGTACCATTTATTATCACTCCTGTAAGATATGATAAATGTACATACAACAATGTGTTGTAATAGCACAACATAGAAACAAAAAACAACACTTGTCAACAAAAACAGGTCCCAATATTGGATTTAAAAGAGAAGAAATTTTCAACACAAAAACCAAAAAACTCTTTATTGTAGACATTTCAAACATTGGTTTGTATATTTTAAAAAATTCAAATTATTACATACATTCAAAAACATCAATGTTCCTTTGTATTTTAATCCTGACCCGACTAATGCTATTACAGAAGAAACCACCCCTTCTTGAATAAAAAAACAGAGCTATTTAGGAAATCCATTTTAATGATAGTAATATTTTTAATAAATAAAGTAACAAAAATAATTAATTTTTACTAAAACTGATGTCAATTTTAAATAAAAAGATGCAGTTGGAGTCATACTGGGAACACCATGAATATAATTGAGTAGTGGTTAGTTCCAACATGTTTTAAATGAATTTTTCTTATCATTCTTATAATGTATCACAAAAATCTTAATGTGTTTACTCGGTTTTGAATTCAATAGTTTTCTTTATTACTAAAATGTCATTTAAAATAGGAAACATGGCTTTTGACTCATTTTGATGACATCATGTATCAGTTTAATGTGAATTGGATTCCTACACATCAAAAATTACATATTAAATATTTTACTAAACTATGAATGAAATATGAGTGCATTTGATCAATTTTCAACGAGTGATACTTTATGAACTAAATTGTCGATTTTAAAATGATAAAAGACAATTTTGGTCATACATAGAAAGTTGTTTATTATATTGATGTGATAATGATTCCTAAACATAAAAAATGACTTATAGATCATTGCATAAAAGTATAAAAACAATATAAATATATCTCCCTTGTTTTGAGTAGGAAAATTACTAATTTTACTAAAATTGTTGAACATTTTAAATAAAAAGAATCACTTTAAGTAATTGTAGTCACGTCCTGCATCATATTAAGTTGATATTGATTCCAACACATCCCAAATAACATAAGGATCATTTTCCTAAATTATCAAAACAACAAGAATGTGTTTTATTGGTTTTGAGTATTTGACATGACTTTTTAACTAAAATGTCATTATAAAATTAAAACATGCACTATGACTCATATCGATCCCAATATGTATCAAATTGAGCTTTGACCAATTCCTAAATAACAAAAATGATGTAGGGAACATTTTATAAGGTAACATAAATAATTAGTAAGTTTTTATCATTTTTGAGTACACTAGTTGGTGTTTTTTATAAAAACTGATGTCAATTTTTAATAAAAACATGCCCTTGGAGTCATATTTGACACACCATGCATCAAATTGAGGTTTGGATAATTCATCCACATCACAAATCACATATTCATTGTTGTCCTAAAGTATCAAAAAACTGGAATGTTTTTTTTTGTTTTTGGGTAGGAAAATAGGTTTTTTACTAAAATAGATGAAAATTTTAAATAAGCACCCACATAGAGTCATACTTGTCACACCATGAATTAGATTTAGGCACAAAAGATTCTTTCATGATCCAGATAACATATATATTTTTGAACTAATTTATAAAAACAATATGAATGTGATTACTCAGATTTGAGTACATCTATTGACTTTTTTTACTAAAATGATTATTTTTACTTGAAACATGCACATTGACACATATAGATCACATTATGTATAAGTTTGACATTAGACCAATTCATACACATCGTAGATGATTTATGAATCAATTACCTTAGTAATCAATAAAATAATATTGTTTTTGCTGTCTTTTTATTGAGTGACACTTTTTAAATTGAACTACCAATTTTAAACAGATAACATACACATTGAATCAGCTGTATTTTTTTACAAAAATAATGTAAATATTATGTAGTTATATGTTATTGGATTTATACCATTCACATCATGTGTTGGATTGAGTTAAATATGATTCCAACACCTCCTATCGTATGAAAACAATCCTATCTATCAATGGTACCAAAATTTTCATTGACTTTGTTTTTTGAAGTACCGACACTGCAATAGTAGCTTCGAACAAACTGCAACACTTCAAAACAAATAATCCCCCTATATAAATAATAATAATTTTTATGAGCAATACTAAAACAAAATAAATTAAATAAAAATATTAAGTAATACATTAATGCTATTGAAAATTATTTTAATAATTAAATATCAATATTAACTATGTGATTGAGTAGCGGAGGGAACTTGAAGAATAATGATAAATTTTAACACTGTGGGTGTGAAAGGATTTGAGGGAGAAGAAGTATGTGGATGTTATTGTGTCGAAAGGCATGAAAAAGGAAAGAGGCACACCAAATGAAACTGAAAATCCATAAATATAATAATAAAAATATTTTGTGAGTAATACCAAAAAGAAATAAATTAAACATAAATGTGAAACAATACAATTATTCAAGGGAAAATGATTTCACTATGACAACATGAATGTTAACATTTTGAAGAGGCGATGTTGTTTCTCATCCTATAAAGGCAATGGAGGGAACGTAAAAGAAATTGATAAAAACACCACAGAGAGGGTTAAAATATTTTGAGGGAGAATGAGTAAGTGGATGCTTTTGTGTATAAAGGCATTAAATATTGAACAACCACCCAAATCAAAGATAAAAATTAACTTCTATATGATAATTATTATTATGTGAGTAATAATAAAAATAAATAAAATAAACATAAGAATAAAAAATACATTATTTCTAGGGACAAATTATTTTTTTTGTGAAAATATTAACATTACCTCTATAATTGAGAAGATGAAGAGTTGTTTCACTTCTTAAAAATGAAGTGAAGAGAACATAAATGGAAGTTATAAATGAGACTCTATATGGGTTAAATGTTTTTTGGGGGAGAAGGTGTGTGGGGATGTTTTGGTGTAGAAAGGAATGAAATATGGAAAGACCACCTCATCTCCAATAAAAGAATGCACCTATTTAAGAAAAAATTATTATGTGAGTAATACTAAAAGTAAATAAATTAAAAATAAATATGAAATAATACTATAAATCAAGGGAAAATAATTTTTTTTGTTCAAACATCTAGATTAACTATGTAATTGAGAAGAGATACTTTTAACTCTCTTATTGCCAAGGAATGACACATAGATAGAAATATTCTAAAATAAAAATATTAATCAATGAATAAGGAAAATTAAATCAACTGTTCATTATATATGTCTTTGTAAAATAGAGAAATTATATCATAAAATTACCTTTACATCATTCTAAATGATCTCCTTTATTATAATTTTTTCTTTCTAGGGATTGGTAACATCATTATGTGTAGAAGTCATTGCCTATATTTGTTTTCAAACATTTTATTTAGAATATGATATTGTATTAGAGAACATATATAATTATGTGAAAAAATATAATATATTTAAAAATATTTTTACCATCTCACTGAACTCCCATTCCTTTTTAAAACATTTTATGAATTTGGTTCCTCTATTTTGAATCCCAATCCCCTCATTGTGGACTCCTCTAATGTAGAATACCTTGACTGCCATATGACCAACATGAATTGGTTATGATGTCCCAATGAATGATTTGTCCTAAATTGAATATATAATTTAAATGAAGAGGAAAAAATCTAGTCTAGTTTTATCAGTTTTGGAAATGTGATGCACATTTTAAACTATAATGATAATTATAAATTGAAAAATCACACTCAGATTCATACCGGTCAGACTATGCATCCGATAGAGGTGATACTGATTCCTAAATGTCAAAAACTACTTATATATCATTTTCA